>JARJLF010001443.1:0-77788 GCA_029378395.1 Mycena leptocephala | reverse complement strand
CCATTTTAGCCTATTTTGAGTCCGGATTTTAAACCATGGCCCCACAGTGAGTGGCAAGGACGGTTGTTGTCTCCATGTGGATGCCAACGAGTCATACACATCTGATGTGAGACTCAAATCGAAAATCCATCTGTGGATGACCCCAGCGAAATTTAAATACTAGCTATTTTGGGCTATTTTGAGTCCGGATGTTCGAACCATGGCCCCGCAGTAAGTGGCAAGGATGGTTTTTGTCCTCATGTGGATACTTATGAGCCCTACACATCTTATGTGACCCTTAAATCGAAAATCCATCTGCGGATGGCCTCAGCAGAATTTAAATACCTGTTTGCACACCTATTTCGGCCTGGAATCAGGATTTCAAACCATGGCCCCACAGTCAGTGGCAAGGACGGTTGTTGTCTCCATGTGGATGCCTACGAACCATACACATCTGATGTGAGCCTGAAATCGAAAATCCATCTGTGGATGTCCCCAGCGGAATTTAAATACTAGTAGAAACAGCTATTTTAGGCTATTTTGAGTCCAGATTTTCGAACAGTAGCCCCGCAGTGAGTGGCAAGGATGGTTTTTGTCCTCATGTGGATGCCTATCAGCCATACACATCTTATGTCAGCCTCAAATCGAAAATCCATCTGTGGATGGGCTCAGCGGAATTTACATACTAGTAGAAACAGCCATTTTAGGCTGTTTTGAGTCCGGATGTTCAAACCATGGCCCCGCAGTAAGTGGCAAGGAAGGTTTTTGTCCTCATGCGGATGCCTATGTGCCATATACATCTGATGTGAGCCTCAAATTGAAAATCCATCCATGGATGGCCTCAGCAGAATTTAAATACCTGTTTGCACACCTATTTCTGCCTGGAATCCGGATTTTCAAACCATGGCCCCGCAGTGAGTGGCACAAAATGGTTTTCTGTCTCATTTGGATGCCTATGATCCATACGCTGTGATAAGGACCGCGGTGCCGCTATGAGAATATGTTTTATCAAATAGACAGCCCGTTCGGCCTCTAGGGGTTAATTAACGTTGGAGGATAGTGGGGATGTAGGATTGGGACGTGTGCGTTGTCCGAATGAGAGTGTTGCACGGGATCGCACGAGGCGTCCGTTCCGTGGTTTCGTGTTGGGGGTACCTGCTGTTAGCTGTAAACGGGTGTGGGGGTGATAGTTACCTGTCCTAGGTCACAAGCTCGAGCGAACAACGCGTTGTTTCCTGTAAAATCCGATGCCTATGCTGCAATCCTTCCCTCGTGTTTCCCCGATGTTCCCAACAAAGGTGGAAGGCTTAATACAACGTTTTACGGTTATAAAGCAAATGACAGCGACGCCGACTGGTGCTGGTCAGTCGAACGTATGGGACGTCCGGTCGTGACGCTGGGTGGCAGACGGCGATTTAAACCAATATGGCTTCGCCCAGGCCGACTTCTACAAAGCGTGAAGCTCGCGAAGTTGGTGATCCTATTACGGGGAAGCCCGATGATATGACTTGGGGTCCGATGAGTTGGGACCTTGCGAAAGGAGGTGTGAGAGTGAAATGCCCTGCTAGAGGCAAGTGAGGATGTGGTCAACTCGGTGTGAGCGAGGCTTTAGTTGCACAGGTGGGGGTACAGGTGGTGGGGGAGAACTAAGCTCCGAAAATTGACTGACTACAACACCCTTTTCTGCTATCCTTTTATACCTTTTCGCCTCTCGACCGTCCCCTTGATGCCCACTCGTTCGGTTCCAGTTTGAGGGTGCTCGCGCAGGAACGTACGTAGGGTGCGTTCAATATTTGGGGCCGCGGGCGAGGCTTACGTTTGTATTTTGGGGTTCGTTTCCACGAACAGGCGGTGTGTACGATGCAAATTGGTACGGGCGCAGGACCCGTTCCATGGCAGAGCGGATTCCTGGGCCATAAAAGGTCAGTTATTGGTCGGAAGACGCGTCCGGACGCATCTGAGTAGGTTTCGAGTGGTTTGGAAGGACGGAAACTGGATCGGACGAGGCTTGCGTTCGAGTGTTGGTGACTTCTAGGGTGTGGGAAGAGGATACCAAGCCCAGGATGCCCGCTATTGGCTGGTTCGTACCACTCTCGTGGGCCGTAGCGCATGGTGCTGTGCTTGTAAGTGAGGTGCGAGTCGTGCAAGGGTGGAGTTCGGGCAATGGGGGCGTCCATCGAGGGTCGGGCGGGTGGTACGAGCGATGTGGAAGGTTGGATGGGGACCGTAGGCTGCGTGTGTTTGATGAGAATCCGGATTTGGTAACATTGATTCCCGATTTGGATGAACGGGCGCCTCGTACGTTCTCGTCCAGGGCTCGGTTGAAGGGACCGTGAGGCGGTGTGCAGGGCGTAGCACAAGCACCAGCCTCACAACGCATCTGATGTGAGCCTGAAATCAAAAATCCTTCTGTGGATGGCCTCAGCGGAATTTAAATACTAGTAGAAACAGCCATTTTAGGCTATTTTGAGTCCGGATTTTCAAACCATGGCCCCACAGTGAGTGGCAAGGATGGATTTTGCGCTTATGTGGATGCCTATGAGCCATACACATCTTATGTGACACTCAAATTGAAAATCCATCTGTGGATGGCCTCAGCGGAATTTAAATACTAGTAGAAACAGCCATTTTAAGCTATTTTGAGTCCGGATTTTCAAACCATGGCCCCACAGTGAGTGGCAAGGATGGATTTTGTGCTTATGTGGATGCCTATGAGCCATACATCTTATGTGACACTCAAATCGAAAATCCATCTGTGGATGGCCCTAGCGGAATTTAAATACCAGCAGAAACAGCCATTTTAGCTTATTTTGATTCCGGATTTTCAAACCATGGCCCCGCAGTAAGTGGCAAGGATGGTTTTTGTCCTCATGTGGATGCCTATGAGCCATACGCATCTCATGTGACCCTCCAATCGAAAATCCATCTGTGGATGGCCTCAGCGGAATTTAAATACTAGTAGAAACAGCCATTTTAGGCTCCCGATTTTCAAACCACAGCCCTGCAGCGAGTGGCAAGGATGGTTTTTGTCCTCATTTGGATGCCTATGGGGTATCCTGCAGGCAGGCTTGGTGTGTTGGTGTCCATTGCCGAAGTGGGAATCGGAAAGCGGAGTTTCGTAGGTAGACTACTAGACGCAGAGCTGGAGTAGACACAAAGATCAAGAGAAAGTGCTATCCCCCAAATGACGTGCACAAACACGTGTTCCAGAGATCGCTGTCCGCTCACGTGTGCTTCTCATTTCTCCTGTGTTTCGCGAATTTGTCCCTGGGGTGTGCATTCCGCTTTGCGTGAGTAATTTGACTGCAAGCTCTCCCTGCTGTGCTGTCTTTTGACTTTGTACCTGCTTTTGGGATCGCACCTTGCCTCCTTCACCCGCAATTCTACCCTGTGTCGATATCTGCTAACCCTAGTACCCATACTACAGGTCTGTCTTCACTAGCCTCAATAATTGCTTACAGTGCTCCTCATGGTTCAATTATTGTTGCATACTAGCACATCACATATTTCACATTTTTCACTCCAATTCCCAGCGGAAAATGCCTGAAAAATTTTTAAATTTTTCACTTGAATTTACACTGCAAAATGTCATAAAAAACAATGCAACTTTTTCACCTTAATTTTCAGTGAAAAAAGGTAAATAAAAAATTGTGGAAAATGTGTGCAAACAATTATCAATTTTATACCATTTTTTCCTGCAGTTATT
Organism: Mycena leptocephala; assembly: GCA_029378395.1. Classification (NCBI taxonomy): domain Eukaryota; kingdom Fungi; phylum Basidiomycota; class Agaricomycetes; order Agaricales; family Mycenaceae; genus Mycena; species Mycena leptocephala. The sequence goes on along the minus strand of JARJLF010001443.1, from coordinate 74,103 downwards.
CACACTTTTTATACTCTTTTTCCAAGTGAAAATAGTGATGAAAAAGGTTTTACATTTTTCACCATCATTTTCAGCCCAAAACTTGCATGAAATATTGGTGTTAATCTGCTGAAAAAGTTATGAATTTTGTTTCAAATTTTTCACTTCAATTCTGACTCAAAAAAGTGGTGAAAAACATTTTAAAAATTTCACCCATATTCTTCAGTGAAAAAAGGTGTGAAAAACATTTTAACTTTTTCACTAATATTTCCACTGGAAAACTTGAAATACTTGAGCAATTAAATGTCTGGAAAATATTTTAAGGTTTTCACTTGAATTTACACTGAAAAATGTGGTAAAAAACATTGTAACTTTTTCACCTCATTTTTCAGTGAAAAAATGGCAATAAAAAATTGTGGAAAACATGTGAAAACAATTATCAATTTTATACCATTTTTACTCCAGAATATTCACACTTTTTACTGTCTTTTTTCCAGTGAAAATGGTGGTGAAAAAGGTTTTAAATTTTTCACCCTCATTTTCAGGTCAAACTTGCATGAATTATTGCTGTTAATCTTGCTGAAAAAGTCATGAATTTTGTTTCAAATTTTCACTTCAATTCTCACTCAAAAAAAAAAGTGCTGAAAAAGTTTTAATTTTTCACCCACTTTTTCAGTGAAAAATGGGTGAAAAAAAATGGACATTTTTCACCAATTTTTTCACCGAAAAACTTGAAATGCTCAACCAGTGTCATTTCTATGAGCGATTTACTGCCAAAATTGAATAGTCACCGTTTGTCGAAATGGGATTACAACCTTACCCGTGTATAGCTGAGAGTAACGAAAGTGGATAGGAAATGTTTACAGTTTTTGAAGCAATGATACGTGGGAAGATTCCACAGGGGGTATATTTTGATGAGAATGAACTACAAGAACGCAGAGATTCCAGGTGGTTGAACAATGGAAAAGGATTAAATACGGGAGTCAATACTCAGTTTAGCATGGGCATAAAAGTGAGGGTCTGAAAGAGGCTGTGAGATACAGCAATGTGAATAATATGTTATAAGCGCCTTCACCGGATACACTATTGAAAAAGTCGAGATCGGAGGTAATGCCCAGATAATCTACAACTGGATCGTAGAAGACTGTGGTGGAGTGGAGACCTGTGGCCAGTAGTGATTAGTAATTACAGATCGCCGTCAGGACCGAAACTTACTCGAATCGTAGTTGGTCTATTGGGCACTAAGCTCCAATGTCTTGCAATCCATCGACCAGATCTGAGCCTCCGCACCCGCCTTGTAACCCAGTACTTGCAAGCTTTCTCCGATGAGTGTGCTGGGTGGCGAGTTCGGTGCTGACATTGGAACTTGGAACACGTTATTAGTACCGTTCAAAGTTGGCCCTACTCGCGCTCCTACTCATCTTCCTACTTCAGCTCCTACTTGTTATTTCTCGGTCAAAAATGTAACTTTTTCTTTCGGGTAAAATCTAGTCCATCTGAAATGTTATTCTGCACCCCCCAGTTAATTTTGAGCCATATATTTCAAGCCATTATTGCATGGCCAGGAGTAGGGGGTTTAAATGTGATGATTAGTAGGAGCTCAAAATGGTCAACTTTGAAACCATTGCCTGGCCAATTTGCAAGTAGGAGATTAGTAGGAGAACAAAAATATTGCAAATTTTTTCCAAGGTTTTACAAGGCCAAGGAGGTGGTTCTATAAGTCAGTGTATGTAGAGAAATGCTACAACTCTGTGAAAAAATATCGGGGTAAAGAGCAATAGTCATTGAGAAGGAAATTCAAGTAGAAGAAATTCTGCAAAAAGGTGCTCTGACGCTCCTACTGACAAAAAGGATCCTACTCCCATCTCCTGCTCATCCTCCTTCTAAGTTCAGGAAGACAAGTAGGAAAGCGAGTAGGAGCGTGAGTAGGAGAGGAGTAGGAGCAACTTTGAACACCACTATTCTTTTAGTAGGAAGCGAGCGAAACTGAACTTACACCGGCCGGTACCAGCCAAGTAAGCGAACCTGCGACAGAGTGAAAATTCTGCCAAAATCTGATCCCAGGTGGGAGACTCACCCGATGCTGCTGGGCTTGAAAATATAGCCAGCACTTCCAGCAGCACCAACGTATGGGTGCGACGTATCCGGTGGGTCGATGGCAAGAATTGTGAACGCGCTGTCAAAAGGGGAGGCAGATGGCATCGTTACGCTTTGAGCCAAGGCCTGTTGGGTAGTGAACGTGTATGTAGGAGTTTTGTGCATCGAATGTCTTGCTAAGATAGCCGACGAATGTTCGATCAGAGACCCGAGAGAGCTTAATGTAACCCGAAGGGCTTGCGCCGTATGAGATGAATGTTATTGAAGATAGAAGTTTACCAGTTTACCTGCTAAGTGGCGTGCAGGGCACGGGAGATGCGCGCTGCATACATTGAAGTTAGATTTGGGACGAAGGCAGCGAGTAAATGGTCAAACGTCTGAGTCCAGAGGGTCTTCGCCCAGGCGGATGTGATGGCAGTCCGCGGCGCATGCGCTCGAAGTTGGTCTCTTTCTTGTTGAGAACTGCGTTCGAAACCGATTCCAAAGACCGTTGAATTGGGTTCGAGAGAGCATGACCAGCGGGTGAGAAAATGCCCGAGTTTGCAGAAACGAAAGAAACAAAGACGAAGACTACCAAGGAGACTTGATATCGCATGGAAGTGAGAAAGAAAACTGTCTTGAAAACGCACGTTGTCCGTGCAATTGAACTGTAAGGGGATAGAAATGTTATTAAAATTCCAGGAACAAACCTGGTTTAGTTTCCCCTATCAGTCAAACGTTGAGTCCAATCGGATGACTCCGAGTCTCTTGAAGTCTTCAAGTTAGCCGATTCAAGGCCAATCAAAGGCCAATTCAAATTCAACCTGAGGCTCGCCGTCTGGGCTCTCTGAGCATCCGACATAAGGCGGCCTGTCAGTACACATACCGAAGCCGAGTTGGGCGAAGAGTTCATGGGTGAACATGGGCTGAATCTGAACGAGTGCCTGACTGCGCAGTGCGCAAGGAAGCAACAAGGAAGTGCTTAGCAAAGTGGACAGCCTCATGTTTGTTTTACAACGATAAACAAGGCCACATTTGATGCTTCTCCCGGGAGTTTTGTTCTTGAATCACCACGTTTTGGACAAGACCTCGAGAGTCAAAGAGCCCAGACATTCGACTCTGATAAGGAAAATTCCAAACTGCACGGATCTTGTGGTCAATCTTCTGTGTCACTCCAGTCTCATCGATTCAAGTCACTGCCAGAGTGGCACTGCATTGCCGCATTGCCTCCGCACTGCCTACGGCGTTCTGTGCCGCCAACTTGAATTCCATCTCCCTCGCGATTGAATCCTCCAAACATCATGGCCTTGGCCTCCGAATCCTCGGAGCTGCCCCCCGAGCTGGAAAGACATATATTCGAAATTTGCGCTCTTTCTCGACCAGTAATGATTCCAAAGCTCCTACTGGTCGCGCGGCGCGTCAGAGAGTGGTGTGTTGGGATTTGTCTGCCTTGAAATGACAAGAAACGGTCTAAATATCTCCTGCGATATCCAGGATCGAGCCTCTGCTCTATCGCACGATGATCGTGGTATGCGAGACCGCAACACCCGATTTCCCTACCTTCCTTTCTAAAATTGTGATCTCCGCTATCCGCGCCAAGTCTCCTTCTTTCTTTCCCATCGCCGTGCGCAATCTGATGCTCCTCCATGACGACTCATACGATGCTGCGACGATCCTGGGCGTGTGCACCGGCGTCGAGAATCTCGCGATTTCGTACGGACAAGAGGCGTGGATCCCACTAATCGCATCTCTCCCCCTCAAACATCTCTATGCGTCCTGCTCCTCCCTCTTGCGCACCTACGCCCGACCCACCCAGTGTTCTCTCGGCTCACCCACCTCGAACTCGAGGACTCGCTCGCCGACCCCGACGGCTCCGGTGGTCTTGTCCTCGCGTCCCTCCCGCGGCTCACCCATCTGTCATTCAGCTACTCCGGCCTCATCCCACTATGCCCGAAGTTATTGGAGTCGTGCATGTCCCTGCGCGTTCTGGCGTGCCTCAACCAGTACGCGCTGCTGCTGAATGAGGCATACGTAGTGAGCCTGATGTGTGACGTGCGGTTTGTTATTATGCGCATTGCGAACTATGTCAAGGATTGGCATATAGGCGCCGAAGGCGGTGCGGATTACTGGAGTCGAGCGGAGGACTTCATTGAAAGGCGTCGTACTGGGGAGATAAATTGTACGTGTGCTAAGTTGAGTTCATAGATGGTTGACCCGATTCGTTGACAGCGCTGCAATACATAATTCCGGAATGAATACGATGGCGTCCTTATGGCCCCTCCCCATCCGTCTTTCCTTTGAAAAAAAAATACAATTGCTGTGCTACTCGCTCCGCTTTCAATATATTCTTCGTCAACTACCCACTTGGGTCAGGAATTGAAGCTTAGATATCGGACTCGTCATTCAAAATATTGGCAAAACAAGTATGTACATACAGGACGGAAGGTATCCGTGTCATATGTTACTGGCCAGGTTGGAGAAGCGGCAACATTTCATTATACCGTTTCCCCAGCTCCGACTTGTTATCCTGGCGTGGCAGGAGGGTCCCAGCATCGAAACGCTGCGTTCTCTGACCACTGAGCCAATCCTGCGCTTCGTCGTACCACTCCCTTTCACTATGCCAAAAGGATAACGGCTGAATGCAGCGGGTGTGCTAAATAAAACCGTATCATAATTAGGGAGATCGATTCGGGAATTGGCTGCACATACCGTGTCGTATACCTCCCATCTGGCGCTCTTCCACCCCACCCCTTCAATCCCATGCTCATGAATCACCGCGATGAGAGCATTGAACAATTCGGCCATGTACTCCTCCTTCCAAAAGTAGGTCGTCTCCCCTTCAACGTGATCTTCGTAAGAGTCCAACTCGTCCCTTGTCGAGGGAGCTTGGGCCAGGACACTACGAAGCTTGGTGTACGATTGGGTGGCCGGCGGCAACGTGCCGGGTCTGGTTGGGTAGGCGTGTGGGCCTAGTAGAGAGGGTAGTCGAAGTGCAGCTTCTTTTTCACCTTGAGAGTAACGTTCAGCCCCGAACTCATTAGCAGTGGCAGCGAACGCCGCATTCGCTGCTTCCCACAACCAAAGACGGCCCAGGTCCACAAACTGTTGCTTTAATGGATCGACGAGGGTTCTCGACGGCGCCGCCCGCATCAAGCTCACTCCGCCGGTAATGTTAACCCGGCTATAGGAGGCCGGCTCCTTGAATTCTTTATTCGGATGGGTTTTCGTGTGTGTCGCTCGGAGTTTGTTGAGACCATGTACATGATCAACGAGTCAATGAGATGGAAAAGGGGGATAGGTTTTTGACATACTACGTTTCAAAGGCATCTGGCCCACCGCGAATCCGCCATGCCAAGCGCTCAACTTGACGTTCGTTATACAGGATCATGGGAACGACCCTATCTTCACCCCGTACTTTCACTATTGCCCTGTCCATAATTCGTCACGGTTTGCAGCGTTTTTATGCAGGGAAATACGAACTCGGACATGGTAGACGACAACCCTTCGAGGTCTGCGGCAGACAGTCGATATTCGGCCACAGCTTTTGTCTTCGAAATCTGTTTTTCAAGAGAATTTAGCGAGATATCGTTGAGATATCGCCACGATTGAGAGTGCGTACTGTTTGGTCCACATGTATTCTCGAGAGTCGCCACAAAGACTCGTCGACGATGGGCTGAACTTTCTTTGGACGCTTCGGCGATTTCTGAGGCGATGGTTTCTTGTCCGTCTTGACAGGTAGGCTCTTGGGCATGACTCGAAGGTAAAACTGAAACGGTGGCCTGAAACAAGCCTGGAATTTATTCTCCGACGGGCGGAACCGAGTCGGCTTGATCCGGTCTGAGAACGATCATGATGACAACCACCGATTATCACATAGCGGTAGCCCCTGTCTTCCTTCCAACAAGTCATTGCTTTTGGCTTTTGGATGGATTCCTCTACCATTCAAACAAGAAACTGAAATCTATATGCTTTTTACGTCTTTCATTATTTGTAGGACTGGATGAAACTTTACAGAGAGAGAAAACTGGAAGGCTACATTGAACCGAGAGAATCAAGATGATGCTGCTTGATATAACTGAAATTCGACGGAATGCCAACTACCAGAGCCTCCAATCAGTGGGCCGGCTTGTCCGTATCTCCATTGTTTGTAGACAGAATAGCGGCAATGTAGCGATATGCCGCTTGATTTGCCTGCGGCCCTCCTCGAATATATCGCTTTTAAAGATGACGATTTCGCGGACACAATTTTTGGGCGGGATCGTCGAGAGGGTGTCCAGTACTACCCGTACGGTGGGCCGAAAGAGGGAGAAGGATTCCAGTCGGCTATACGCAGACAAATCAATTGCACCGTCTACCTGTTTGCGAAAAGCACATGAGTTGTGCTACGATTCGGAACAAATATCATTATATATCTGAACTCACCAACCCCGGGCCCGCATCGACTTTGAGCAGTTGGATGCTCCGCGCGGCGGTCGCTGCGAAGATCGGTGCGCGGAGAATTTCGGTCTTCGTAGAGTCCAAATACAGGGCCTTGAGGTTGGTCAAGTCGATCGGGGTGTGGCCCACCGTCAGAGCACGGGGAACACCCATGCTGTTGGTCAGATATAGTGATTCAAGTGAGATTGCCGTGCGTATGGGGTCAGGCGCCCAGAGCTCTGCATCCGCGGAGGGAGAGGAAAGGCTCGACAGGCACACATGCCGGATGTTCGGCGCTGCGCGTGCCCAGATATGCTGAAACAGGCATGGACAGTCTGGCATGAACATGACTGTGACGGAGAGCAGGCCGGGCAGGCTGAGGAGCTGTTGAATTCCGTCCGCCACGGTACGTGAGAGCTCGAACTGGTCCCAGGCAAGGATGCGGAGGGTGTGCAGATTCGGGAAATGAAACTGTACGAACGTGGCGGCATAGTCTGGGGAGAGATATGACACCAAGAGTGTGAGGCGGACAATAAAACTGCTAATATGTGGGGAGATCGAGAGGATGTCGAGGAACTCTCCAAACTTCCTGTTGGTGTGGCCGAGGGTGATGTATCTAAAGAAATAGGGCTGGGCGGCGTATCTCCAGGAGCGATTGACCAAGGCACATGCCGCAAGGTCGGAGGAATTGAGAAAACCTAGACACGCCTCAATGAGTTCTGGAATGTCTAATGGACGGGGAGGTGATCGCATGATGGAGAGGGGTAAGTTACAAAGGTCCGAGATAACCTTGACGCGAGGTACGAGGATCGAGGTTATCAGAGGATGAGCCAAGTCAGAGGAAGATTCGGGTTAGTCGTGACGCGAGCGTGACTCGGTCACATCTTTCTTTCTGCTCGCGTCCACGACCTTCCTCGAGTCTCCGTCGTTTCTCCCGTCGCCTTTCCCACTCTCTTGGATCGCTCATACCCGCAGCTTTGCCGGTCTACCGGGTTTCAAGACTTTCGAGCTTCCTCAGTACAAAGGCATATACAGATTCACAAACTTTGACAATGACGGACACCGTATCCACGCGCCGATTCGCATACAAAGACGTTGCAGATGAAAGCCTAGGTCCCTGGTGGGATCACCAGGATAACCCACTCTTTTTAGGCTTTCGTGGCCCTTGCATTTTTTCTCCTTCAAGTTCCGGTGTCCTTTTTTCCTGATATACATGACGTGGCTCTGCCATTTCAGCGGTGTTTCGTGCTGCGTTTGGAAGAGGTACGCCTCTTCACGACGTTGCCGAGCTTTCACACGCGTGCGCTCGCGCAATTGCGTCCTGCAGTGGACCCAGCTGCCCTTGCGACGCGCATATATGCGCTTCTTGCTGTCTCTTGTGCTCCTGGGCCCCGGCCTATCCTTAGGCCACGCCTCCGCTCTGCGCCTGCCCGGTGCGCTTTCGCGGTCTTCGTCATGTGTGCACTACGCTCCCACCGGTGCTGCCGCTTCTTCATACTACCTTCGTGCTTTGGAGGGGTCATATCACTGCGCACATTTCACCAGTGTATCCCTCTTTTCGTCCGTTGGGTTTTGCGTCGGGTTCCTCATGCGTTCCGCATCAATTTCATCTGTTTTACGTCCATATACGCGTCTTTCCTGTTACCCTTTGGTATAGACCCATTCCGCTCCCTGCAGAGCCGGTCAAACCTCTGCTTCGTTCAGACCGAACCCCATCCTTTCGAGGCAGTGCCTACTTTTGCCTCGTTACGCGAATCACGCGCCGCTACCACTTGTTGGCTGCCGCTACCGCCCATAGTTCACCGCTACCGTCCTTTCCTCCGGCTAATGCCCATTGCTACACCAGCACCATACTCCAATTTTGTTTCCCCGCTGTACGCCCGGTGCAGTACGGGCGCCACACACCACTACTGCCCGTAGGCATTGAGTCTCATGCTGTGCATCCGCGTACCCGCTTGCCTTTCTGACAAGGCTCCTACCTGCTCAGTGCCCATTGTTTGGCGAGGCCGTAACCGCACCCGCACCATTTCCATGCTGAGGCGCGCACTCGTACCCGTACTGTCGGTCCGACGGGATCCGCCCGTGTGCACATATAGCCCACTTATACCTATACGCCGCCGTGTGTGCCCATTTGAGGTCGTTGCTGCCTCTCGTGCCGGAAGTGGTGCCTGTATGCCGCTTCCCGAGATCATGCTCAAACACTGCCTCCATACCCGTTCGAGGCCGTGCTCGATTGCTGCTTCCCGCCTCAGAAGTCGTGCCGCTGGGCCACTTTGCGAGGTCTCGCTCGTATGCTGCCTCTGTAGCTGTCGAGATCGTGCTCGTTCGCCGCCTACGGGTCAGAACCTTCGCGAGGCCGCTCGAATGCTGCCTCCATACCTGTCGAGGTCGTGCCCGTATGCCGCTTCCGGGTCAGGAGCTGTACTCATATGCCGCTTCGCGAGATCTCGCATCTTTGCTGCCTCCGGTACCCGTCGAGGTTGTGCCCGTTGGCCCCTCAAGGCTTCGCGCGCCGTACCCGTATCTATACCCGTACCCCTACAGCCTGACGAGGCTTCGCGCGCCGTACCCATACCCATACCATATCTCTACCCGGGTAATTACCGCCTGACGAGGCTCGCGCGCCATACCCATACCGCCATACTGCCTGACTCGCGCACTGCACCTGCCTGACGGGGCTCGCACGTCGTACCCATATTCATACATGCACCCATATCCGTAACCCCACCGCCTGACGAGGCTCGCGTGCCACACCCGTACCCGTACCCATCCAGCCTGACGAGGCCAGTGTGCTGTACCCGTACCCATACTGCCCGACGAGCCTCGCGTACCGCACTCATACCCGTACCGTACTCATATACATACCACTTAACGAGTTTGCATGCGACGTACTCCCATACCCATACCCATACCTTCAATCGTTACACTGCTCCCGTTCTAATTTGACGTAGTTCACGCTCTTCGGTTGGGTTTTTAGTCCGCTTGGCATCACGCCCAGACCCGTATTTCGTTCGCACGTTGAGGTCCGCCAAAAACCTCAGGGCTATGTCCAGTCGACAAACGCGATGTTACAAGACAATCGTACTCTTACCACGCGTCCGAGTCCTCGTACTGCCGCAACTCCAGAGTTCCGCGTTCTTTCTCCTTTCTCTTCACGCGTCCGGGACGACCGCTTAGCTTATCCTAAAATACAAAGTCTCCTTTCTTTGTCTTGTCTCGGAACTAAGACAATCATGATGATGAAGACATCAACGGACAATAAACAGGCGGAGGAAAAAGGGAGTCGAAAAAATCCGTCCGACGCTCCGGGGCGGAATCGCTGGTTTGCTGGCGATACCTACTGAGTCCCAACTGCCACTTGATGGGCATGCACAAGAGGTTTTCCCCAGGGAGCCTAGGTACTGTAGTCAAGTCAGGTGCCATACTCAGTTTCGGTCCACCAAAAAAAAGAAAGAATTAAAAGGATCGATGCCTCCGGATGTTGGAGGAGATTCACCAGCTGCTTTGTGCGCTAGTGAGCCTCTGCATCTACTCGGAGGACATTCGATCTCCGAAAATGCTCGAGCATATCGCAGAGTTTGCCCAGTAAGTCTTTTATAAGTATGCACATTATCGGTTCGTTTGTCTTCATTCATTTTCTCTCTCATCGCAATGGCTGGGAAACCGAGAGAAGGGAGTAGAATCATGAGTACTCCAGAACGAAAGACCTTGGGACGATGCATCAGTTACAGTGGCCGGTTGAGCATCAACATCGCTGAGAGGAAGAGGCGGCTAATCCGATCAACGGATCAGAATATGATCGGCGTCGCTCTCTTCTTCCTGCCACCATCGTCTTTTCCGATTCGGCAGGTACGCACGCCATATTTAGGCTTTTTCAGGCAACCAAAATCGCCCAAATTAGCATGGATCCAGTCAGTCCCAGCCACAAGCTAAAATCCTTGTCAAAGGAGGCCTTCTGTCATCAATGTCAAGTCACCAAACGCGTCGGTGAATTAAAGTTCTGCAGTCGTTGTCAGTGAGTTCAACCCCATTCTATGTTTCTTTCCCTCTCATGTCTCTGTATAACCCTGACATTACCTAGGAGCGCAAAATACTGTTCTCGAGCATGTCAAATAGCGCATTGGAAGACCCATAAGGCGTACTGCAGATCCCCAGAAGAAAGCAACTTACAGACGGATGAAGACGCATGGAAGAGTGTGTTCAAGGAATATGGGCATAAGAAAACCGGTGTGCTTGAGCCAGTTACCGAGACGCTGGTGCAGCAGTCTGTTCGTTTGCAGGCTTGGACGGATAAGTGGGGGCCTACGATACTCAATTGGTGTGTGCATGATCCAATGATTGGTAGCGTTGATGTTTGTTGAGAACTTGTTTCTTGCATAGGGCTCTCTGGGCTATGCACATCCCGTCTTCTTCGACTAGAGAAGACAAGTTGACCAAGTTCACGTATGTCACCTCACATACGAGCTGTGCAATCCGAGACTAATTGGGTTGATGGGGATTTTAGTTTCATGTTCGAGCTTCAACGACGCCCGAACCCACTCACACCAGAACATTACTTCGAAGTACAATTTCGCCCATATATATATTCCCCCCAACTGATCACACCACTCATTTTGCACTTAGATGCACGGCGCAGAAATCATGCACACATCCGAAGTAATCCTCCTTCTAAACCACATGAAACGAACCGATATACTAGAAGAGTGGCGAAAAATCCCTCGCCCGAAGGATACTATCCAAATAATGATCGTTTGGAAAGGGCATATCATTCACCTCAAGCGACCCGTGTCGAATTTCAAAGATCTCCGGAAGAAGGCTCGAGACGATCCTACGCTCCTTGGCTACGACGCGCTGGCCAAGAACTGGGTTGAAGAATTGAGGAAGGCTATTGATTCTGCGGATCGTGAGTGTTCAGCTTTTGCTAAAATACCCAATAATGAAATCCTTCAGCCGACTACCACCGGAAATTTTACAATCGGGTCTGGGGCCAGGCTGCGGCAGAGGCCAGCTTCACGAGTGGACTGATTGCGATGCGCAGCGCAATGGAAGAGATCAGGGTCCGAGACGACCAACTCTCCAAGTCCGAGATGGGAAAGTAAAAAGTCGTGCCCATATTGTACCCTGGGCGTTGCCGCGTGAATAATAAGCAACAAGACATGCCGCCGCTTCGCTCTGGCATGGACCGAGAGATGGGGTTAAACAAATGATATTCCAAGGACAGGCCAAATACTCAAGGTACTATGGGATGGAAGTCGCTCTGCTTTCCTCGAGTTTCACTGGGGAGTGATTGAACCGATTTGAAAATCGAGAGTCCGGACTCCGAACGGCCTGAGCTAGGAGATTGAAATTAGATCATAATAATATCGTTGACAGGGCCGGGGATCTCAGTTATGAGAATAAAAAAGTATGCGGTCCGGCGGCTGGTTGCGGTGCCTGGATGCCCTCAATTCACATTTATCTTTCCAGATGTTCGAAGGGGCTTCAAATAACAAGCAGAAGAATGAAAGAATTGCCTGCATCTTGTGCACTAATTGAAGAAACACGCAGGAGAGAATGATTGCTGTAGCCGTCGCAGTCCAGACAGTATCACAGAACAACGTGTCACGAAGACCCTCCGCTCGCAGTGGACTCGTCCTAACACCCCATAAGAGGGTGTTCGCTATTTATTACGGATTTTATTTCAATTAGCCTTCTAGAGATCCAAGTGGAATTGAAAATCAAGTGGCTCCCTTACAATTTACAGGACCTAAATAAATAAATAAAATTGGCCCCAAAACCACCTATTTAGAGTCCTAAGCATTGTAACAGAGATTTATATATGCCTGGACACGTTAGTGTTCCGGGTTCTTGTTGACCAGGCATTTGGACACTTATGGTAATAATCCGCGTGCATCACTTGGGTAAACGTTTTCCCAGAAATTTTCCACGGCAATTGTGTATTTTTATTTGCTTTTCGAAGCTTGGTTTGGTTTGTACTGGGCTTTTCAAAGTCCGGTGTCTCACGTTCAATCACCAGTGGGGCGCGTCAATCGTTTTAAAAAGCGCCTACACACGTGATCACGATGCTCCTCTCAATGGATCAGCCAATACGTAAAGTCCCACGACCCCCCAAATTTCATCAGTTGCCATCACAGCATCATTTCTCACCACATTCTGTTTTTCAATGTTCATGCACAGTAAGAGCTCAAAGTCATAAACAATGTGTATGGGTAGGTATTCTATAGTGAAAATATGACCTCTGGCACCGTGAGCAACGAACGCAAAGATGCTGGACAACTTTCTGGCGATCACCGAGTGATCATCAGCTTATCTAACCATATTCCACGATCCATCAATCACCTCTTGCTCTCACTCCTTTTCTATCGTATTTATGGTCCAGTCTTCTCATACCACGCGGATGGCGGCCGCGCAGACTGTTTTTCGCGTTGTGCCGGACACTCGCAGGACCGACCCCAAGCATGGAAGCAGACGGCTTTCTGTCCCAGCTGCAGACCCAAACGAAGAAACATTGGATCGATTTTGGCGGAGGGTCGCTGAGCTAACGACACGCTATTACGACGCGGACCATAAATGGATATGTGGCGACGAAATAAGAGCCTGGAACAGTGCAAATAGGCAGGTGGGCTATCGGTGATCCAAATTTCAAACGCACCTCTTCTAATACGCTACAGTCCTGCCAGAAATGTACGCACAGCAAGACCAAGAGGACCTGCATTATTGATGAAGATCAGGCGAGCTGTCGTGCTTGCCGCAAGGTCAAGATAGGCTGCGATCGGAAGCCAAAATTCCTATTTGACCTAACGAAGCACGAATTCTTTCCGTCTTATGAACAGTTTCTGGTCATATTCCAGAACAAAGCGCCTGGAAGACTACGCAGGTACAGCAAACCGATCGAGAAACGTACAGGTCAGAGACCTTCGGGAAGGTTGAGTAACGCGAGCAATGAATTTGGTAAGGAATATACCTCTAATGATTTTATTTTACTTGTTAATAGCTGAAGCCGAACACAGCAGCGGACGAGATCGTGTCTTCTTCCGATTTATTGGCTCAGAAACCTTCAGCGAGCGTTACGAACAATCTAGTGAAACACAGTGAGACATTAAATATTATGCCGCAGAGTATTACTGAACATACCGTAGATGCTGAGAAACAATTTGGTCGCATAATGCACCTTTTCGCCACGGAGATCGAACCCTTTATCGCAGATATCAGCAACGGTGGACATTTAGGTCCTGAACAGTCCACGTTCCTGAAGAAGGCCGTAGAAAGTCGACTCTTCGGATGTATTAATATGATACGCCGAGTGGGCGAGGCATCTGATGATGGAGGGTTACATTGAACTGACCGCGAGTTCGACATAGGGCATATTATCATATTGTTGGGCATAGATGAACATAAAAACATACGGCATAAGATAACAAATGGACAAGATCATAAATCAGGTGCGAGAAGCGGAGAGAGACGGTGCCACAGACGATAACCCAAAGAACACTGCAACCAATGTGAGGAAGTTTATCGTTATCCCCACCGATGGAAGCCATGTAAGACGAGACGGTATAACCAACAATTGCAAATGATCTAGAAGGTACTTCGTCAGGAAACAAGGGTAGAACCTCGCTCAAACGATCCAAGGCAGATGTGAAGTCCACGACCATTTTGCGGGCGTCGCAAACAGGGAATGCATAAATATAAGCACACAGGCAGCAGGATCGAAATTCGATCTCACCAGAATCGTTGTACGCAAGCAAGGTTTTCACGGGCGCAGATCTACGCGAGGTAGAAGCAGCTTGTTGATCCGCCGCATTTTTTTTAGGAGATCGGGTGCTGAACATGTGCGAAGGGACGGTGCGGTTATTGCGTTCTACAGGCACTGAGTAAACGAGAACAGAGAAGAGTTAATCAAATATGAAGGTATATAATAACTCCACGTACCGTCAGGTACATTGCGAGGATCAGGACTGATCATAGTCTGGAAGGATATAGCCTTGTCAACAATCTGACTGTACAAAATCTTCTCGTGGAACACGAGACAAAGCATAGCCTCGAATCTCTCCCAATCCTGATCATGGAATACGCCGCTGATCCACTTACGAAGGCGCTCGGACTTAACACCGATGCGTTTCGGAGCGACAAGATGGGACTCCGTAGAACACACGGGAGACACGCAAATAGCCAGGCGATCACCGACGTAGAGCCGATGCGTAGTGGTGCTTCCTGCAGACACGCGGCAACCCAGTTCGAGGGGTGAGATGCGAGAACGATTAATAAAGTCTGGTTGAGCGGTAGTGACTAACATGGCGCCCATCGAATTACTGGTAACGTAGTCAACAAAGTAAACAAAAACTACTAAAACAACACTTACGAGGCCAGCATTCTAGGGTTTTGCTTATACCAGGACGAGAACTGGACAGTGGACACGACCTCCAGTAGTGGAATCCACATCCTCCAGAGAGTTACGGTCGCGATCGTAAGCAGGCAGAATTCGGCGCATGCCGCTGGATAATGTCATCAACCCCCGCGTCTTGCAGCCTGTCATCGATATCTATCGAAGGTCCGCGTCCTGCAGCCTTCAACATATTAGTGTTGAGCAACAGCGTCTGGCGGACTCGATATTATATACTTCAAGTTGAACCTTAGGAATCTCTTACGGGATTTCTCGAACTCTCAAGGACTACTCGCGAGCCGAGTAGAATCATATTTCTGTTTGCTTGACAGTAAATGCATCTCACCGCCGTGTGGGAAGCAAGACATGCGTTGTGACATTCAAGGTGGTGACGGAACGCAACGACCCGGGGACGTCATTCAGAAACGGTCCGATGTTCCGAACGAACCGCACTTTTTGCCTTGCTTTTGTCCAACGATTGTGTGCAAATGAAAGCCGGAGAATAGAGATACTGTTTCTTCAGAATAAATTGGTGTATTAATATTATCCTGTAGCCACGACAACTTTGCGAGGTGATCATGAATTGGGGAGCGATTGTGGCAGGTTCAGTAGAGAGAAAATATATGATAAAATTCAGTAGATATATGATAAAATTCAAGTAGATTACGCCGTCTTATGTCTGTGGAAGTAATGAATTATACCACCTTCCAAATTCCGATTTGTTATCTTGCCTAATCGTAACTGCATGCTCACCGGGAAGTTCCATATGGCCCCTCAACCAATCACTTGCGCCGTCATACCACCGGTTGTTTCGATAACTAAGGCCTTCCAGGTGAGTCGAGAACTAATCCGAATTCATATTCAGTATCCAGCTGAATAACTCCTTGGGAAAAAAACCAACCGTGTCGTAGACGTCCCACCGTGCGCTCATCCAACCCTCTTCGCCGCACCCGTGAACGTCGATGACAGCAATAAGGGCAGTGAACAGGTCAAACATGTAATTCGCGTCCCAGAGCCACATCCTGTCGCCCCCAAAAAACTCGTACAGAACAAGCTCATTGCGCGTCCCGTTCAACCACGATGGCGCGCGGTCAAGCACGTCGCGGAAATCATTATATGCTGGGGAATCCGCGGGGCGAGAAGCGGGTCTGCGAGGATACGTCGGCGCGAGGGATACGAGCGCTTTGAGAGCTGTCTCCTTTTCGGATTGGGTGAAATGGGTCCAGTCGGCCGCGGAGATGTTGGATGGGAAAGCGAGCACTCGGTTCGCCGCATCCCAAAGCCATGTGCAGTTCAACGCCGCAAACTCCCGCTCCAGGTCTTCCATCTGTGTCGGCACTGGCTGGTATGCTTCGACAAACGATGGCAGCGACTGGGAAGTCTCATCACTCGTCTCGTATCGCGCTGGCTTCGCGCCGAAAAGTGGCTCGCAGGTGAACAATGGCCTCTCGCGCTGTCGAGTCTTGTTGTAGGATCTTTTTGTCATTTTCTCAAGCGGTGCAGGATCGGGGGACTTAGTTAGCGGGTAGTCGGAAACCGATGCCTGGTGTGTGTCGTGTTTTTGAAACACCAAGGCTCCAAGCGACGGGGCTTGCAGGTATTGATCCCGCAGAGTAATCAAGCTGGGGGTGAATATCGTATCAGGTTCAACTCGACTGAGGTATGATGCGCCGGACGCACTGGTGGTCAAACTGCTCCGGACCTCCGTACTTCTTCCACGCCACCCGCTCCACCTCACGTTCGTTGTACAGCGAGACAATTAAATTGCGGTGCTCGCCGGCGTTACACGAGCTCACGGAAACCCTGTGGTCAAATTGAGTTTAAATTCGCTTCGGGGAAGACGGGGACAGGACCCACGGCGACTCTTTGAACTTCAAGCCGTCGAGGTCGGAAGGCTCCAATTTGTAGCACTTGAGCGCTAGTCGGCGAGAGATCTGCATGTGAAGTCTCGATGAGTGCGATACTATATACTGAGAGATTCTCGGCTTTCACCTTCCTGGCCTTTGGAACACTAGACTTGCGCCCCAAAAGGTCTTGCCTCGATATCTTCAACCGTGAATTGCGACGGGAGCGACGGGATTCCAGTCCTTTGTCACAACAGGATTCAAAGCCACTGAGACCCTTCCTGGGCAAAGCATGGGAGCCGTCTTGGGAGTCGTTGTTTTCCATGTCGCAACAAAGACGGAAGTTCTCACGAGTCACGGTGAAAGTTTATGTTCCAACCGCTTTCCCACCGCTGCCGAAGGTCAAATTTGATGGTATCGAAAGTTGATCAGATGCAACCGTGGGATTACTGAAGTTTGATTCTGTGTTCCAGCACAAAGAGCTCCAGGCGCTATATCGTATGTATATGTACTACCATGTACGCAGGAGCTTTCGAATATTCGACGATTGTTATTGTTCCTCGATTTCTTGGTGTGTATAACGGAAAGTAAAAAGAATTCTGAAGAGTGTTCCGTGTACTCATGAGTTTGAGTGTTTTATTTGTCCCGGGATTCATTGGGTTTCCTCAAGACCTTGCGCATCAACTCTACATCTTCTGTTTGACACTGAATGAGCCGGCAAATCAGTGTTGACAGAGGACACTCACCAGCACCAGTCACACAGGTTTCGACTTCAGTCCCTTCTAACGATCTGGACCAGCGATACAAAAACTCGGGACCATCGAATGAAAGCGACTTCAGTCCCGGGCACGTCCCCACGAGCGCGTCGCGCAACTCCGAGAAGCCCGACGGCGTGTCTACGGTGGGCGCGTCCTCGTCATCGTAATCATCGTAGTCGAACTGGAACTCCCAGCCGAGGGCGAAGTGCTCGAGGGCAGGCGGCAGGTAGGTCAACGCTTCGAAGAATGTCGTCGCCTGGATGCGGGTTAGTGTCATGTACTAACTTTAGACACGATTGCAAGCGGCGTACCTGAGAGTTGATGCCGTGCTCGAACTCACCCTCCTCCTCATCCAAAATAATGCGGATACGGAGTTCGGTGAGCCGTGGAAGAAGCCCAACTAGGGTACCAAGTGTGGCGTGGTCGAAGGTGCTGAATTTCGCGTCCAATGAAGTAATGTTCAAAGGTGCCGAGTGACTCTGCAGCTGCCTTATGACGTGCTGCGAACTGCACAGGAAGAGGGTAACGCGGGTGAGAGTGTCTCGAGGGAGGAATATAGGTAAGGCCTCAAGGTGGCCAGTATATTCTTTGAGCACAGGAAAAGGCTCGCGGTGATGCATGCGGGGCTCTGAGTCTGACCCCGCCGCCAGCACGCCCCAGCCCCACATCACAAAGATCTCGACGCTGGGAAATCTGGACATGATTGCGAGGTTGCGAGACATCGTCGAGAGGTTCATGTTCATCGACAGCTTGTGGAGGTGCGGAAAATAGGGAATGTCCTCCACGTTTTCGCTGAAGAGGCCAAGATTGCATGTGATGGACAGTTCGCGGAGGTGCTCTGGGCTGAGAAGAGGGATCCAGTGATCAAGTCCATCCTCACGCGTAATCATCTGACGGATTGAAAAGCTGGACAGGGCCAACGCATGCGGAGGGGGTTCTATGGGTTCTACAGCAGCGACTTCGAAGTGGTCGACGTGTAGGTAAGCCAGAGAGGACACAAGGCACAGGTTGGCCACCGCTGTAGACGTGAAGTGGATATTCCGAGATCTGAGGCGCCGGAGACCGGTGAAGCGTGTAATGCGCTCGAAAAATGTGTTGAATAAGACGTATGGTGTCGCTGCGTCGAATACCGGTCTTTGATGGCATGGTGTAAGCTCGCATGAGCGAACGAGAGGGGCTATTTCATCTGAAGACCAGAATTCTAATCGCTCCAAAGAGATAGCGACTTCCACAGCCGACGGAAGGAGAAGAGTGCTATTGGGGCCAAGAGCAAATGGATGAAAATCGAAGTGGGCGAACAGCAGTGGGCGCGTTATACGGCAGAAGTTGTGGTGGGCCAAGGAGATATCTTTAAGCGTATCCCGGGGAAGATAATTGAAGATCTCGAGCCATAGCTCGTTTGCGACTTCTGAAATCATGAAGGGTGGGAGCAAAGGGTGATGTGGCGGTACACCATTACGGCAGCCGGTGTTGATGACTGTTGAACTTCAGGGGGTATTGACTATCGGGGACTCTGGACTCGGGAATATTTCCATAAAATATGGTCAGGATGTAGCAAAATATACTGACATCCTCGGAGATTCCACAGGTTTCTCCAGAGTGTGGAATTCGCGTGCGGCGTGACGGAAATTAGTGTAATAATACAGAATGAAAAATGGTAGACTCAGAATGGCAAAGCCTCGAGTCGAACGAGGATGTTCGCGGTTGCAGAACACCTTATTGCATCCCGACGCGCACCGTGCGCCTCTCTCTCTCTTTTTGCTGCACCGTTGCCTGAATTAAACGCAAGGGGGAATCGGGATTCGAAAACAGCACATAGGGTCGAATAAACTTTTTCGACCCTCCCAGGACCCCCTCCCCCCTCCTCCTCCCATAAAGAAAAGAAGTTTCCCACCCTACCAGCGGTCCGTTCTTTCCGCATGTGCGTCCTCACCGCCACCACCCCAATTCAACCACACAATTCACGAGGTGGTTGCACATCGTCGAGGGCATCGTTCCGGCACTGTTCAACTATCCTGTGGGTGCTACCCTCTCTTGCGTTTGGCTTATGTTCAATCTCAAATGGCCCATTTTTGGTCTAGAAAACTCTCCTCAGCTCAGCAGAAGCCTCTGTTTGAGCTCCTGACGGTGAACTTACGCCTTTTGAACCTCCTGGATGGTCTAGAGCCTCTTTCGCTTCTCTACTAATACACAGGTAGATATTTTTTTCGGCCCTGCGGGGGACCCCCCTCCCCGTACCTCCTGTCGGATTCTCAAATCCTGATTCCCCCTTGATTAAAGGGCTATAAATTTTGTGACTTGAGATGGGTAAGAAGTGAAGTCCCAAGAGGAGTCCCCTTGTCATTATTCTTGTCGAATTCGTGATTGAAGTTGGATGAGAATTGAAAAATCAGATTACAGCCGTTTGCGGAACTTAGGGCGTGGACGATTTTTTTCTGTTTTCAGCCATTTTGGGCAGAACAGCTGCCCCGACTTCAATTTTTGTCAGATTGCCTCGGGACATATCTCATTCTACTCGCACCGAAAATCCGCAGTCAATGATCTCCTTGATCTTTTGTTTTGGTTTCCAAATAAAATTTTCACCCAAAAAATCCTGATTTCAGCCAGGACAGCTGCGGCATCAGCATTTCACCCCCAATTGCTCTGAATTTTTGATACAGTGGACTCTTATGTATCATCTAGTCAACAGACTACCGGGATAGTGAATATAACATCTAGTTATAATGTAGCGGTCAGGAAATACTGGGCCGATTTGAGCTCTCAATTGGCCTGCAATTTGTATAAGGACTTGGCATCACATTCACTATCCCGGTATTCTGTTGACTAGATAATACATAGAAGTCCACCGTATCAAAAACTTAGAGCAACCGGGGGTGAAATGCTAATGCCGCAGCTGTCCTGGCTGAAATCAGGATTTTTTGGGTGATAATTTTATTTGGAAACCAAAATAAAAGATCAAGGAGACCATTGACTGCGGATTTTCAGTGCGAGTAGAATGAGATATGTCCTGAGGCAATCTGACAAAAATTGAAGTCGGGGCAGCTGTTCTGCCTAAAATGGCCGAAAACAGAAAAAAATCGTCCGCGCCCTAAGTTCCGCAAACGGCTGTAAAAAGAATTTGCAGGCGTATGGCAGAGCCTCGAGTCGAACGAGGACTTTCTGCGTATAATATATCAGAGAACACCGTATTACAACCCGACGCACCGTGCACCTCCCTGCCTTTTCCCACTACTCTTCCCCTGAATCAAGGCATATAAATCGTGGGATTTAAATTTAAAGGAATTTAAGCTTCAAACTCCCCAAAAAAACTCAGACTGCCGGGGAAAAAAGTAATATAAAGGAACAAAACCCAGCATGGCAGAGTCTCGAGTCGAACGAGGGGTATTGGGGTGATTTCAAAAACACCAACGCGCACCGTGCGCCTCCCTGCTTGTTTTTATCCTTATGCTCCTTCCATTCGTACCTGTAACTGTAACTTGCGAAGCTGGCGGGATGTTTCATAATTGAGTTGAGACTGTAGTTGAAAGACATCCTGAATTCACGCACAAAAGCCGTCTCATAAGGACAGATGGGATTTGAATGAGTCTTGAGTTGAATTCTCGAATCAAGACTAGAGAATATGTGTTTTCCCTGGAGTCCGAGCATAGCAGAGCCTCGAGTCGAGCGAGGTCGTCCGGGGTGTAATCATGGTGCCGACACTTATTGAAACCCGACGCGCACCGTGCGCCTCCCTGCCTTTATTGCCTACTCCTTTTCTGAATTAGGGTGCATGGATTATAGGATGTTTGCGAGTTGACTTGTTATGGTTGTGATTTGGCTGTGGTTGAAAAGAATCGGAATTTACGAAATCCAATAAAACTGAGCCACAGGCTACCGTACGTGGTTCAAGGGAAGACAGAGTTGAATGTACTAGAATAGTCCAGAATAAAAAAAGAGATGTGTTTCCACAGAATATCCAGTATGGCAGAGCCTCGAGTCGAACGAGGACCTTGGGTGTATGCTAGAGGTGGCTCATATGTATCATATGCAACCCAATGCGCACCCTGCGCCTCCCTGCCTTTTTTTTGCTGGTCCATTGTCTGCACTATGGTGCATGGATTATGAGATGTTCTGCTATTTGACTTGTTGTGGTTGTGATTTGGTTGTGGTTGAAAAGAGTCCGAATTTCAAAATCCAATAAAACTCGACCACAGGCTACCGTAGGTGCTTCCAGGAAAGATAGAGTTGAATGCGAAGAGTTGTAATAGAGTAGCCCAGAATAATAATAAAAAAGATGTGTTTCCACAGAATATCCAACATGGCAGAGCCTCGAGTCGAACGAGCACCTTCGAAGTTCGGAGCATGATTGACACGGTAGTATTGGAACCCGACGCGCACCGTGCGCTTCCCTGCCTTATTACGCCCCTTGGATCTTCCATTTGGATCACATGAAGCTGGCGGATGTTTCAGAATTGAGTTGGAGTGGGTTGTTGAGACAGCAGTTGAAAGACGGTCAGAACTCACCAAGAAGTGCTGCCTGATAAGGCGGATGGGAGTCTTGAGTTGAATTCATGAATCGAGGATAAAAAAAGACCGATGGGAATCAAATATGGCAGAGCCTCGAGTCGAACGAGGTCGTTCGGGGTGTAATGTCTGACGCCTCATTGCAGCCCGACGCGCACCGTACGCCTCCCTGCCTTTCTTGCCTGCTTCATCTGAATGAGGATCAATAAACTTTGAGGGGACGTTGTGTGATTCGAGGTTAAAAAGAATTCGAATTTCAAAATCCACAAAATCTCCGACTGTCTGAGGGCGTCGAAGAAGAGGGAGATCCAGCTACAGGGCGACTGGAGTAGTACTGATAAAATAAAATAATTACGAAAAAGGGGCAATCCTGCGTAGACTCATGGCGGAGCCTCGAGTCGAACGAGGTCATTCGGGGTGTAATACAGGTGCCGAGCGCTTACTGAAACCCGACGCGCACCGTGCGCCTCCCTGCCTTTTCTAACTCCTCGGTCTTTCATATGTACCTGTAACTTGGTGGATGTTTCCAGAAGTGAGTTGAAGTGGGTTGGTTGAGACTGTGATAAAAAGTTCGTCAAGAAGCGCTGTCTGATAACGGCGGATGGGATTTGAATGAGTCTTGAGTTGAATTCTCGAATCAAGACTAAAAAGATGTGTTTCCTGTGGAGTCCAAGCATGGCAGAGCCTCGAGTCGAACGAGGTCTTGGGGTGTATACAGTGCCGAGCGCTTACTGAAACCCAACGCGCACCGTGCGCCTCCCTGCCTTTTTATACCTCCTCGGTCTTTCATATGTACCCGTAACTTACATGAAGTTGGTGGGACGTTTAAATTCAGAAGTGAGTTGAAGCGGGTGGTTGAAAGACTGTCAGAATTCACCAAGAAGTGCTGCCTGATAAGGCGGATGGGAGTCTTGAGTAGAATTCACGAATCAAGAAAAAAAAAGCAAATTCCTGAAGTCCGCATGGCAGGGCCTCGAGTCGAACGAGGTCGTTCGGGGTGTAATCGCCATAATGGTCACATATTGAAACCCGACGCGCACCGTGCGCCTCTCTGCCTTTTTACGCCTCCTCGGTTTTCGATTTGTCCCTGTGACTTACTTACATGAAGCTGGCGGATGTTTCAGAATTTGGCTGAGAATGCAGCTTAAAGCTTCCCCAAGAAGCGCTGTCTGATAAGGGCGGATGGCATTAGAATGAGTCTCGAATTTAATTCGGCTCAGGAGTAAAAAAAAATTATCAAATACTGGAACATGGCAGAGCCTCGAGTCGAACGAGGACGTTCGGGGTGTAATGCCTCGATCCAGAGGTACGCGTCATTGCAGCCCGACGCGCACCGTGCGCTTCCCTGCCTTTTCTAACTCCCCGGTCTTTCATATGTATCTGTGACCTACATGAAGTTGGTGGGACGTTTAAATTCAGAAGTGAGTTGAAGCGGGTAGTTAAAAGACTGTGACAATTTACCAAGAAGTCTTGTCTGATATGGGCAGGATGAATTCGAACGATTCTCGGTTTGAATTCACGAATCAAGAATAAAAAGATTATTCAGTTCCGAACCATGGCAGAGCCTCGAATCGAACGAGGTCGTTCGGGGTGTAAAAGCCGCTACATCCTTATTGAAACCCGACGCGCACCGTACGCCTCCCTGCCTTTCCTGCCTACTCCTTTTCTGAATTAGAGTGCATGGATTATGGGATGTTCTGCGATTTGACTCAGACTCGCTGTGGCTGTTATTTGGTTGTGGTTTAAGGGAATTCGAATTTCAAAATCCAATAAGATTCAACCACGTCGATCGTAGGTGGTTCAAGGAGAGAGAGAGAGAGAGAGAGTTGAATGCGAAGGAGTGTAATAGAATAGCCCAGAATAAAAAGAACGATTTGCGATAACAGATGGCAGAGCCTCGAGTCGAACGAGGTCATTCGGGGTGTAATGCCGTCTGGCGAAAGTTGCATTGAAACCCATCGCGCACCGTGCGCTTCCCTGCCTTTTTGTTCCTCCTGGGTCCCCCATTTTACCCCTACATTTGGACGCGAGCTGAGGTGTGTGGTTGAGGTGTTTCCTTCCTCGAATTGATCAATTATGCTTTTCCTTACCTTCCCCGGGGATCAGCGAATAAAATATATTTTAATCACGGTCTGATGAAAGGAGCTGGTTTCGTATACGCGGAGCCCGACTCAGCCCGTTACACCGTTTACGGAGATCAACTTGAAGGGAGGAACTTGTCAGTGCATCCAAAAATTGCAAAAAAAAAAAAAAAATCACCATCGAACTTTCCCTGACGCAAACTGTCAATTTATTTGATAACTATCCACGCAGCCAAGCCAAGTTGAGCCTAGTTGAACTTGGTTACAAGCCAGCCCGGATCAGACAGTGGCAGTGCCGATCACGGGCTTACCCATCACCGCCACCACCGCTCTTCGCCATCACCTCCACGTCGATTGCTCGACCGTCTCGCCCTTTGTCTTATTCAATGGCGGGCCAAGTCTCCAAGCAAGAGAGCGACCGCATATTTGCGGTCCTGCGCGCGCAGAAGGCGAATAAGGTTCGTCCTGTCTTGCTTGCTTTCGACACGAAAAGTGGCTGATTGAGACCTTAAAATTTTCCAATTTTTTTGTGTGCTGTTTCGATCGGCTTCAATCGCTATTCTTGTTGTACTCTGGACGTTTGCTTGCTCGTCGTTGTGTCTTCTATTTCTCTGGGGCGAAATTGGACTGGTACTTGCTTGGACTTGGATGATTGCTCTGCCTGGATTTCATTTACCCTTACCCGGATGCTCGCTGCCTCGCTATGACCGATATTTTGCGACTGGGTGATACCTCGGACGGTTTACCTCTTCTTCTATGGTGCAATTGGATCCCTATTCCTCGCTTGGATTCTTTGGCTGCATTTTACCGTGCATTACACTCGCCTACCTTCCCCGCTCTACCCACTACGGCTTCCCCTCGTTCACCGGACCCACAGACCTGCTTCGACTGCGGCGCCCGCAATCCCACCTGGTCCTCCGTCACCTTCGCCGTCTACCTCTGCCTCGACTGCTCCGCCCTCCACCGCAACATGGGCGTCCACATCACCTTCGTCCGCTCCACCAACCTCGACTCCTGGTCCGTCCCCCAGCTGCGCGCCATGAAAGTCGGCGGCAACGCTCTCTTCTCTGAGTTCCTGCACAAGCACGGCTCGGGCAGCGCCACGGGCAAGGCGCGCTACGAGGGCCGCGTCGCGGAGCTCTACCGGGAGGAACTGGGAAAACGCGTGCAGGCGGACGCGGCGCGCTTCCCCGACGGCGTCGTCGTGGACGGGGCGGCACCAGCGTCGGCGGCGGCGAAGGAGAAGGAGGAGGGCGGGGAGGACGATTTTTTCGAGAGCTGGAGCAAGCCGACCACGCCGAAGGAGACGAGCCGCGTGGGGACGCCGGTGGTGCCTGTGGTGGGGCGCGCGCCGAGCAATTTGAGCACGGCGAGTGCTGTTAGTAATGGGAGCAATGGGAGTGCCGCGACGCCGCCGGCCGCAGCTGTGTCGACGCCAATTGCGCCGAAGCCGCGCCTGGGGCTCGCCGCGTCCAAGGGGCTCAGCAGTTCCGGCTCCGGTGGCAGCCTGAAACTGGGCGGGGGAAGCAAGAAGGGGAAGCTAGGTGAGCTTTTCGTTCTGGTGTTTTGCTATTCGTGTTTTCCTTCTTTTTGATGTGGTGGATACGCTGGTTCTCCGCGAGTTACTCCCGTACATCGTTCCCGCTCCGGTTCTGCTCCTTGTCGGGACACGGCTCTCCGTAAAGCCACTCCCACACGAGCGCTGGTAGGGTGGCGTGCCCTCGCCCGCCCTCTCCCGGAGCTGCTTCGTTGTCTTTCCGCGGGGCCTGAAGTTTCCTCTATGTGGGCTGCGGGCCTATGCGCGAGGGGTCCGCTGGTGCGTGCGGCCTGCCCTCTCACCCGCCCTCCTCCCGGCTGCTTCCTCGCCTCGCGGTCCGGTGCGGGGTCTTGAGTTCGCCATCTGGGCTGCAGGCGTATGGGAGAGATGGGCTCCGCTGATGCGTAGGGCTTGCCCTCGTCTGCCCTCTCCCGAGCTGCTTCATCGTCTTGCGTACGGGGCCTGAAGGTCGCCATCTGGGCTGCGTGCGTGTGCGCGACGGTAGCGAGATGGGCTCCGCTGCCACTGGATGCGTGGCCGATTCGGACATGCGGGCTGGGAGATATAGGTCTCCTCTAACCCTCCTTGCGCGCACGCCTGTCCGTCGTTTCGATGGGCAGCGATCTCGGCATCGAGTCGAGCGGCTGACGCGTCTTTTCCTTCTTGGGGGCAGCGAGGCGATAAGCGTCTGCCGGGAGATTTGTCCTTGCATGGCGGTTAATGCGGTCACGCACACGGCGCCTCCGCGACCTGCGCGCAGACGCGGCGCGGCGTGTGCGCTCGTGAGGCAGTGGCTCGTAGGGTCATCAGCGCGAGAAGGGTCGTCGGCAACCGCGAGGATGACCTGAAAAGCCAGGCGTACATTTCGCTTCCTGGGTGATTGTGTCGTACCATTCGCCTCCACATAATCGCAGCTTTTCTCTCTCTTCCTCTCTCTTGCCCACAATGTCCGTGTCCCTCCAAACTAACTTACTCCCCCGCAGGCGCCCAAAAATCCACCCCCCTCTCCTTCGCTGAGGCCGAGCGCAAAGCACGCGAGGACGAGGAGCGCGCCAAGGTGCTCGGCTACGAGCGCGAGGTCGCCGCCGCCAACGTCGCGACGCCGCTCAACTCCTTCACACCCGCCGCCGCCTCCACCCCCAGCACCACCTCCTCCGCCTCCACCACCACCTCCGCGAAGAGCAAGGCCGCGCCCGCCGCTACGACGCCTACGTACGTCCGGCTCGGGTTCGGCGCGCTCCCCAGCGCGCAGCCCGCCTCCGCGTCGTCCTCTGGCGGGGGCGCGCTGAACCCGGGGATCAACAAGGCGGTGGCGGCGGACAGCCCGGACGAGCCGCGCGTCGCGCGGGAGAAGTTCGGGGCGCAGAAGGCGATCAGCAGCGATATGTATTTCGGGCGGGGGGCGTACGATGCGGCGGCGGTGGAGGAGGCGCAGGGGCGGCTGAAGGCGTTTGAGGGGCGGACGGGGATTGGGAGCGATGAGTATTTTGGGAGGGAGGAGTGGGTGTCTTGTTGTTTTCTCTGTTTCTTGCTCTGTGCTGACTTAGCCCCCAGACAGGCCGAAGCGCGCGCGTCATATGGGGGCGGCAACGGCGGGAGCATGCTTTCCGAGGGCAGCTCGCTCGCGGGGCTCGAGGCGGGCGCGCGCGACGTCATTGGGCGCGTGTTGTCGAACCCGGACGTGCAGAATGTGGGGGATAGTATACGGAGTGGGGCGTTGAGGGTGAGTTGTCGTTTTTGTGTTTTCAGTTTCTTTTCTCCTGTGGACTTGTGGGCGGAGCGCGGAAGAGGTGTGCGCCGGGTGGGACTACCGCTGGCGTGGATGGGGCGAGGACTCGTGGAGGAGGCGTGGATGTACACTCGAGGAGGCGTATGCATGTGGGGAAGCTCGTCAAAACAGTCGACGCAGAGCGAGCGCGGGCCGGAGCTGTACTCGGCGGAGACGTTGTGCGCTCGCTCGTACTTTTATGGTGCCCCCCATACACCCGCAATGGGGCATATGCCTACCGCCCACACTCCACGTACACTTAGTTCCGGATGGCGCGGTGACGACGTCGACGCACGGAACATCGGTCGCGTGCGCGGTCAAGGTGGACGACATGCAGCTTGAGCAGGACGGTGTCGACTGCAGGCGGCTTGATGGGGTCGTTGTGCGCTGCGTCTTGCGCTCAAGGTCCCCCACGTCCGGCCTGCTTCAGCGCCCCTGGTGCTTCGGTGTCTGCTCTCGGCGGCTATATACTTTGTGCGACACCCGCAGCTCGATGCCTCGCCCGATGGCCCCGAGCGACGGTCCCGCATTGCCTGCGTATCCCCTCGCCTTCTCTCGTTTGCCTTCCTCCCCGTGAAAAGACCTAGACTGACGCTTTTCTTTCTCTTCCAGCTCTCAGACTACCTCGCGCAGATGTCGACCGAGCGCTGATAATCACCTCGGCTCGGCTCCCCTTACATATCTACATACACAATTTTGCGTCAGCTTCTTTCTTTCTTCTCCGCGCACATCGTTCATTTCACGACCGCCTTCCTTTCTGCACATCAGTCGGAGGCGTAGATATAACTAGTACTTTCAAGTTTTATGCTTCCTTCCTTCCTTTGTCAATTTCTTTTATCCCTTCTTTTCTGGTTTATAAGTTACCGTATGGAATTTATCACTTTCTGCTGGATTTCTTCAGAATTCTGGGCCTTTAGGGCCACGATTTCCTTTTTAGGGTGGCGAAGGTTGTTTGGATCCGGGTGTGATGGAGTGCGGGGTAAACAAGTGGTGTTTTCTTCGATCTTGTGCACGGCCATGCCACTAACGAGGTCGCCTTTCAGACATATCTGCACTACCGTATAACGGGCTTAACTGCTCGGTTGATTTTCGGACCTGAAGCTAAAAAATTCGAGGGTCCCTTGAGAGTCGAAACTTTGTCACGATTTTGAAACTGGACACCCCTTGACACACGACTAGACATTTGGTGCAGCCAACGATCCCACTCTGGCCTGCTCTCTGAATTCTCGAAGCCTTGAGCGCGAACTTGTCCCTCAGGAATTTTTGGCTAAATTAGTCCGACGTCGGCCGCCCTCCTTCCCGGCCCGCGGCCATGTGCGGCCCCAGAGCCAGAGACTCTTTCGCTGTAACATGATCGACTCGCGCTTCCATGCCAAGCCCAACAAATACCTCCCGGCGTGTTCTCGTGTGCTCCGTCTACTCTTCCTGAATATCCTCGGAACATTTGGTGTGGCCTTCTCAGGCCAGCTGGGACCTCCCATGACGACTTTTGAAGAGTCGTATATCAGGGCTGAATGGCCAGTTTTCTTGATCTCTGAACCTCCACCGCGATGGTTAGAACCTTCGCTTTCTGCATAACGCTCTTAGTGGGTGCCATTTCGGCCGTGTTCGGTGCTGCGATCGAGGAGCGTCAGGTGGTGGGTGGTTTTTTTATCGAGTGGAAAAGTAGGAGTGAAAACGACGAATGAATTTGTAGGCGACCGGGACTGCTTATGGATTCATCTACTTCAAAGGGGAGGGTCTGTCGAATGGTACGCCGCCAGTTAAGTCACTGTCAGTTGGAGTTAAAATCTTCGCTTTCCCAGGGGAACAAATATATTTCGGTGCGTCCTCCTCTTCCATTCAGCACCCGGACGCGGTGACATTCGCGCTCTATCCTAGCCGTCAGCAAGACCAACTCACCGGTCTCGTGGAACACCGTCAACGGCGGGCGACCGGTGCTCACGTCCACGCTCGGCACCAAGGGCTTAAGGGACCCTTTCATCATCCGCGACCCGTCGGGCAGCAAGTTCTACGTGATCGCCACGGATCTCAAGATTTTTGGAGGCACGACCTGGGATGCGGCGAGCAGGACGGGCAGTCTGTCGCTCGCGATCTGGGAGAGCCCGGATCTCAAGACGTGGTCTGCGCAGCGCCTGGTGAAAGTTTCGCCCGCTACGGTGCGTAAACCTCAGTTTTGTGTTTCTTATCTGTCAAGGGTCTCATGGTGAATGTGTGTAGGCTGGCATGACATGGGCTCCCGAGGCGACCTGGGACCCGACAATGAACAAGTTCGTTGTCTACTGGGCGAGCAATATCTACGCTGCGTCGGACACCGGCCACACCGGCACAACATACGCGCGCATCATGTTCGCCACCACGACCGACTTCGTCACCTTCTCCGCCGCGCAGGTCTGGATCGACCCGGGTGTTAGTATCATCGACACGACCGTCGCGTTCGACCCCGTGTCGAAGTTTTACCACCGCTTCAGCAAGACGAACGGGCAGGTCATACAGGAGCGCTCGACGAGCCTCTTTGGGACGTGGACGACGGTGACGAAGGGGATCGGCCAGGCGATGTTTGCGGATGTGGAGGGCCCACTCGTGTTCCTTTCCAACTCGTTCTCCGGGGTGTGGCATGTTTGGGTCGATGATACGAGTCCGCAGGGGTACCAGCCTTTTGAAACGAGTCAGTACTATCATTTTTCAATCTTCGAACAATTCGCTGACGTGTGTGTACCGCCAGACAACATTACTTCGGGAGTTTGGACGTATAGCACGGGATACGCGCTTCCCGCGGATCCCAGACACGGAACCGTGTTCTCAATCAGCGCAGCGTTGGTGCATTTCCTTTCACTCATGATCTTGGCTGATGTATCGTGACAGTGAGGCGGCGAATCTGGCAGCCATAAACGTGTAATGTAGAAGATGTTGCCTGTTGCCTACCACATTTTTCAATGTACATTCGGAGATGATGCAACTTCGCGGCATTGATTTATACAAAGTCGGCAGTGAGCATGAGCTCAGCAATCGTTTGATGAGAATTGCGCCTTTTCCAGACGACGAGTGATTTCTTCATCATTCTACGCAGTCTCGCTGGTCCCAACTTCGGTTTTCAACAACAAAACTTTAATTGTAAGTTAGTCCCGAGCAATAAAGGCGGCCAGCCAGGCGGGATCCGCTGAACCAATATGATTCGCCTCTATACTCTGCCATAAGTATCCAATTAAATGTAGGCGAGTGTCGACGGGTTAAAATCTCAATAATCTTCGCAATCTATCTAACTTAGAATGTATAATAGGACCGCGCAGTCTCAAGTCATAAACCAATTTATTGGCGAGGCGAGTCCCCACATCTTGCGCTACAGCAATTGCCTAACTTGGATGCAAAGACTCTAGACCAGCTAAAATGGCTCGGGTCCGCATCGCAATGTTCGACCAAGATAACCCAAACGTATGGTCATAGGTTGTGAGAGTGTCCTTGATTTGAATACGAGCGGATGAATCTGTCAGCCACGCCTCTCCTGGAATAAGAGCGGATGAATCTGTCGGCCACGCCTCTCCTGGACGGGAACTGGAAGACATCTGATCATGAGGCTGTCCTGCTTCGAAATAGGGTTCAAGAATTTTGCTGTCTATGATTGCATTCAGCAGGTCTGCAGTCTGTGGATTTCCGAGCACGAGAGGGCTCGGTGATTGGTCCAAGTCAAGAATACGGCGCATTCCATTGGCGAATCGAATCTGGTGGGTCTTGTGAATTGCGTGGGGCACGAGGTAGCCTTCACATATGGAACGGAGGGTGTCGGATGCTTTGTAGGGGGTAAAATCGGGACGGAATCCATCCAGAAATTCGGCGATGAGAGCAACCTTCGCCTCGATTATACGGTTATGCAAAACCTGTTGAAAGGGATCTCGGGGATAATCAACCAATTGCAAGAAGGCGAGAGGTGTGGTGGAAGTTACTTCGGTATCGAGGAATCCAGGAGGGACAGAAATCGCGGTCTCAGCCGGCAGCAACGAATGCCGGAGTGGAGGGACTCGAGCCCTGTCAGGAGGTTCGTAGCAGTAGAGGAGACTGTTGACAAGTTTTGACTTGACCATAGTGATGACGGAAAATGTGAGAGGCGTGGCGTCTGAGATAGTTTCGACTGCTTCAAGAACAGGCTCATATAATGCCGTGGACTCATGAGATATATCGTCGCTCCTAATAATCCACCACAGTGCCCTTTTCACTTCATCGGGATCTGAATGCGACTGAAATGGTGGAGATGGTCCATGAGCTAGAGTGATCGGGAAGCATGCCCATAGATGAACGATGATGCGAGTGTCGCGCAAGAGTCGTCCCAAAACATTTTCTGAATTCCGGTTATTCAGATAATGGATGATGGTGTGCGGTATAGGCACCGGTTCAAGATCACTCGGTTTCCAAAAGTAGCATAGCGCCTGAATTAAAGTGTCATTCCAGTTCCAGTCTTCGGTCGCCGAGACAAGTCTCCCCCGAATGCAATCCATGACCTTGGCTAGCGTAGTCGCCAGCATGTCATTAACAGCAGAGAACGGGGCCGAATCATGAGTAAAGGACATTATATCTTCAGTATCATTCCATCGGTAGGGTTGAGTTTCCAGTGAGGCCGAATTTGAGTAATGATTGAATAAAATTTCATAAGGAGTTCGGATACAGAATGTGTTCATGGCCTGAATAAGTTCGGGAATGATCAAGGCGGAGTCGGTTGTCTCGTGCACATGTTGTCGAAGTCTGAATATCTCATACCCAGGAAAGTAGAAAAACAACGACGCCAGGTAGGATTTGATGGGAGTCAGATCCGGTACCTCTGCATTATATTTGATGAGGTCATCCACAAGTGTGGCCCAGCGACTCTTCACAGAGCCAAATGTGTTCCATAGCAACAGGGCCTTCACAGAGGTAGAATAATGGAACACCTCTGGTTCAGGGACCTTGTATTCAAGGTAAAAAAGCAGTGGAGTGAAGTCAAGAGATTTGAGGCTGGAAGATTCGGGAGGAGATTGGACACTAGCTATGGCCCACAGAGCCTTGTAACATGTAACTTGACGACGTCTGCTAGCCTCGGGTGTCAACAGCCCGCTGTCGCAGCTCCGCAGAAGCACCTCAATACGAGACAGTAAGTGCAGATCTGGTTGGCGCATCAGCTTCTGGATGTGATTCTCATATGTGAAGCGCCTGCCATCTGGAGCCCATAACAAATCGGGGAGAGCCTCGACGAACGACTCCAACTCAATATCGTCTGCCAAAGATTTGACAGTCCAGACTAGCGCTCGATAATCCCGAGCAGAGCGCGCATGGGATACCTCCATGGCCCGGTAAGACATGGCTTCGACCATAGTTTCCGTCGGCGAAGAATTGAATGGATTTGGGACTGCGTCGACGTCTGGCGCTTCACGAGGGTGATACCAGATGGCCACGAGACTTTGTGAGATGCGCCATACGGCGGTGGAAAGTGGGGTACGATAGGGGCAGTCGAGATGCCACAAAGGAAGGAGGGTGAGTGCGGAGTAAATGGCTACCAAAACCGCGAGAAGAGCGGCAGCAACCACTGCGATGGCGAGATTGATCGGAAGGAGGAAGGCGACAAGACCCCCAAAGAAGAAGAGGAGGGATGCATGCAGCAGCAGTGGAATGATTTCCACGACAGTGTGCATATTAAATCGCTTCAACCCGTAATACAGGTACGAGTAAATGCGCGCGCGGATGACGGGGGAAGAGCGCATGTCTGCCCGGTGCAAGAAATCGCGTGCCCATTGCTCGAGGAGAGTCGCGATGAGAGCACAGGTGAGACTCAGACCGAGGCTAATGAACCAGAGCGCGTTACAGATGAGGGATGATGCCGATGGACTGAAGTGCGTAGGTGGTGCCAGTGGTGCCTGGAACGTGCTCCCATTCGCAGCTGCCGCGAGCTGCTGGGATATTTGGGACAGAAGCCGCACAGTCGAGTCGCCAGAGTCCGGGATGAGTGTCTTGTAGCTCTCGATGATGAAAGCTGTAAGGCTGGCGGAGAAGAGACCCGCCTTGATAAATAATATTTAGATATCGATGCTGGTTCTTAGAAACACTGACGAATATAAGCATTCCCTCCATGTCACTTTTCCAGCTCTCGACGAGCGATTTATCGTATTTCTCGGCCTCGGAAACATAGACCGCCCAAAGTTGCGAGGCAGCGGCTTCATCACCGGGATTCATAGCTGACACTGGTCTGATTTAGAGAGTGAACAAAAAGCAGGTAGGTTAGAGGGCTCACCTGGCGCCTCCGCATCGGACATAGTGTGGAAGACCAAGGAGGCTAAGCGTTCACACAACTCGGAATAGGCACTCGAGAGAATGTGACTAGATCACTTGACCAGCCTAACAAAAATTTATTCGGCCAAAGAAAGTACAGAAGAGCGCGAAGACAAGTCCAACAATTAATTTTCTCGAATGAATAGTACGGTCTGCTCAGTCGGCTTAGTCCGGGAATGTAAAATTCGCCGTATGCGGTCACAGCTGCACGAATACATCATACAGTGATCCACACACGGAGGGCCACTTCTCGCGGCCCAAAACGAAAGAAGTGAAGGGGTAACAAACGGTCGGCGCTGCATGACCACGCTGCTGGATCACTGGCCTGAGCCTCCACTCTGCCCACCATCATCCGCCTCTCACGCGCTATCGGGGCAAACGCGCGAGGAGCTGCTACATCGACCATAAACACGCGATCCCAAGACCGTGCCTGAAAGGCGGTGGAAGAACGCACCTTCTCCAGCGCGGCGTGCGCGAGACACGATGATACATGATCCTGAAAGAGGATCCCAAGGAGGGGACAGAAACCAAAAGAGTAATGCGCCGCGATAGCGCGCTGAAGGAGGATGATAGTGTCGTCGTGGTCCTGGGCACGAGCTGAACCTGCAAGTCCGCAGGAGAGCCCAGCAGCAAGAATCGCCCACAACCCCCTGGGTTCCCGACGAACCCGTCCACGAGAATCACGAAGATGCGGTAGCACAGTCCTCGCTGCTCGACTTGCATCCGCAGCATTGCATCGCACTGGCAGTGCCCGCCAAGCTGCTGCACATCGACGTAAGGCGGCCCACCACCCTCCCGCATCATCTACGCCCGCACAGGAGCGACTGTGCGCGCATGAAGCAGCCACGAGAACATCGGAGAGCGAGAAAAAGAAGAGTAGGGAGAAGGGTGGAGAAGCGCATTGTCTTCCCCTCCTCTTTTTCCGCCCGAAACTAGCACTGAGCGATATCGGGCCAGAGAGGCAGGGACAGAAGAGAGATGGAGGAGCCCGCGTACAACGTCGGGGAAATGCTGCAGTGCGAGTGGGCCGTCTGCCCGCATCGCGCGACATCGGCTCGACCGGCACCGCAGAGACGCAGCGCCTTAGAGTGGGACATATATCCACACGCCGCACGAGGGTAGCATCCTGCCCCACGGAAGTATCCGTTGCTGAACCAGCACCATCAAAAAGCAGGGAAGATGCACTCGTTGTACCTACGCTGCTCCTTCCGGCGGCATGTAAGACGGTGGTGTAAGTAAGGTCGGGTGAAAGAGACGTTGTCTGTGCTGTAAAGACGCCAATAGTCAGTACTGTGTATGTAGATCGCGAGAGAAATTCGAAAGCAATCGAGAGAAAGGGAGAGGGTTTTGAAAAGCAGGGGTGCAGAGACGCACAGACAGATTTATCGCATTCAGAAGCTGAGCGGGGCCCGTGGCCGGTTTACTCACCCGCTCACCCCCGCGGTAGCGCGCCGTACCGCGTCGCCCACTGCTGAACAAATATATACGACGACGCGCAGTTGATGCCACGTCACTAAAGCATACGTCCAGCAGATTGGGGTCACAATGACCAGAGCTCGCGACAACGGCTCAAAGAGACGAGAGCTTAAGCAGCGCACTACAGCTCAAGTAGACGAGATAGCGACAAAAACAGAGACTTACGACCGACTCCACGCTGGCGCATCTTCCACCCTCCCCAGCCTGAGAGGCTGGTTCCGCGATAGCCATAGCCCGAGGAGGAGGGACATAAGCATGCAAGGAAGAAGAAAGGAGCAGTGTATGTACCCACTCCGCGGCGCGCTGGATTACAGAATCTACGAGAGGAGCAAAGTCAGCGCGTCGATACAAAGAGGAGAAATAGCAAAGAGGAGTATGGCGGCAATAGATGACCGAACAAGAACATTGGGTAGAAGACCATACTATTCAGTACAGGGGCCGGCGGTGACTCGGGCGGGGGCGGAGGGAGCAACGGCAATGGATGGCCCAGCCGACGGCATGTAAAATCGGAAGTTTCGCATCAATTGCCTCTGATTCAAACTCGCATCATTTATCGCATCAATTCTCGGCGATTGACCTGACTAGACCGGTGCTATCCTGGAATCCTAACCTAGGGTTCCTCGGTCCCTACCCTAGCTTTTTTGCCCATAATAACCCTAACCAAAGAACTCTCCTCCGAGGCCTGGGCTTGGTCCGGAATCTGAATCAAATCTTAATTCACTTCCGTAGCTTGGGCGCTGACACAGAACTCCAGTCCAAAGCAATAAGTGGATTCATTCAGTACAAATTGACATACGGTTAAAGCATACAGTTCTACAGCCTCACCCTCGCGGGTCCAATGCAAGAGATCGCCTTATCTTTGAGACTAGGCATATCCATCGCCTTCGAATTCGCCCACTCGACCACAACGCTAACCAACCTGTCAATATCCTCTCTTGTCTTGTCGGCATTCACGGTGACCCGGACTCTGGCTTTATCTTTGGGGACTATTGGAAATACAACGGCGAAGGCCTTTATCCCGCTGTTGGCCAGATACTCGGCCAATTCGAAGGCATGCGGGGTCAGAAGCGGAATAATTGCCGTGGGGAGCGTTGTTGTAGGGATCATTTCCACGTTCTTTGAAAGTGGGCGGTAGAAATGGGGAGGAAGACATATGATGTCTCTCGAAATGTTAGCTAGACTGACGAGTAGCAATTCGATGAGGTAGGTGCACATTTGGAGAAGGTGAGTCGCCAAGTGTGTCCCCATGTCGCTTTCCAGGATGTTGAAGGCACAATCGATACTGATGACTGTGGCATGTGTTGGAGCTGTCGTGAAGAATAAAGCACGGCCGTGATTCACCAAATATTCGCGGACGAGCGGGGTGGTCAGAAGGACAGCTGGAGGCAAGGTGAGTAGTTGAACTGTGATGTGGGTTCGACTCGGAGACACACCACCGACACACGACAAGGCTTTGCCGAAGGTATGAAGACGGGCGAGACATTTGTTCTCTATACCAAACATCGACACAATCCCGCGGCCCTGTAGACCGTAGATTCCGGTAGCGTGAGCCTCGTCGACGACGAGATGCCCGTTTCCCTTTGGCAGTACTTCCTCCAATGCCTTCACCATCAAATTTAAGGGAGAGATAGATCCATCCATGCTATACACGCTCTCCACCGCCAGGAATACGCTGGTCGTCCCATTCATCACTCCGTGTCCTCTTCTGCGAGTTTTGTAGTGCCCGCAGAAATGCCTCGAAGTCGTTATGTATGAATGACACTCGCCGAACATTGGCAGAGCGCATGCCATCATAAATGGAGGCGTGGATGTATTCATCGTGTAGGATGATGTCTCCGCGTTGGGGAACGTGTCTAAAGAACGCGACGTTGGCATCGTATCCCGAGCCGGCCAGCAATGCCGTTGGGGCATTGAAGAATCGGGCCAGGCGGGTCTCTAATGCCGCATGCGTATCCCAGTTCACTGCAACCCGGGAACCACCGGAGCCAAATAACGACGGAGCGGTTTGAAGACGGTCCAAGAAAAGCTGTCTGAACTCCGGGGATTTGGAGAGAGACAGATATTCGTTCAATGTGAAGTTGAGAGTATTCCCATTGTTTGCGGGACTGGATGGCGGAGGAATTTTCAACAAGATTCTCTTTCTGTCTCGGGATTCGAGCGCAGCCGTGAGCTTTAGGGTGAGGGCGGACATGTCGGTGGTTTCTGGTGAGGAGCGAAGAGGTCTCTGCTTTTAAGAAACCAAGTATGCCGCCCATGTCTGATAGAAATGCCAAAGGATAATATGTTTTTGGCCGGAGTCCCAAACTGGTTTGATTATGTGCGTAATGGCATTTCATCGGCAATGATTGGCTAATAACCAGTATCACAAGTGAATGAGCTTGGAATGCTTCTGAAGACTGAGACTGAGTTTCATTATCCCAAGCACTCCAAAAAAAAAGAAGCTAAGTATGCAGATACTATGAGGTCAACCCCGTGTAAAGAATGAACACAGGTTGAGGGGTATGTAACACGGTATGTTCGCTCCCATCACTGCGTCCCTAGAATGGCCAAATTCTAACTGAAGCAAGGGCTCGGCACGCCCATCCCTGCGGAGGTGGGTAATTGCCGAGACTCGGTGAATTCTCGTGAGATCTAGGCAGTGGCTGTGCTGACTGTGACAGCCGCCGTCTTTTGCAGAAACACTCATGGCGTACGTCGCCGTCGACGCAGACGAGGTCCGCATCTTTCTCTCCAATATTCGGCATACTGACCCCCCCGCATAGTGGCTAGACGAAGGCATGGAGGTTTGCAGGTTAAATACAGTCCCAAACCGGGAAGTGCAACATAACGTAGAAGCGCAACACTAGAAACTTTGAGGGCTCTGACTAGGTCCTAAAATTGTATGAGTATAGTAGGTTATCATATCATCCTATCTACAAAATTATTTGTACAAAAAGCTTCTGTGAAGCCCTCAAAATTGCAATGTTTGTAGCTGCATCAATCTCAGCCTTTGATCCCGACAAGCAGATGCTTCCCTCTTTCCGTGTTCACAATGCTGGCATATAAAAATTCTGATGCATTGAGGGTTTTCAGTGTCCATTATTACAGATATGTAGGTTACTGTACTATTTCGACCAAATGTTCACGGATTTCGGATTTTTTGCTCGCCGAGATGGCCGATAATTTTTCTTTAGGCGATTTTTAAAGACCTCGGAAATTTGGGGTGTCACCCGTCACCTGAACATTTGGTACAGTACTAGATTTGTATATTGTCCCGATCGTGCAAAAAAAAAAGAAACATTCTGGGTACGCCGTGGATTTCCGGGATTTATGGGTCAACCTGAATCATCAACACTCGAAGTCCAAGCGAGAAAGCTCGTTTATTTCGCAACCAAAACACCGCATATGGCCATACTGTAATTTGCTTAACTACTTGGATGCAAAGACTCTATACCGTGTAAAACAGCTTGGATCCGCAGCCGTATGCCTGAATTTTGCATATAGTCCATCAGGGTGTTCTTGACTCGATCTCGGGCAGACAAATCCTGAAGCCATGCGTGCTCGTGCTGAGCGTTTTGAGGCATTCGAGGCTGTCCTGCTTCGAAATATGCCTCAAATATATTGCTCTGTATGATTGCATCTAGCAGTTCCATGCTGTCCGGATGGACTAAGTTAAGAATATAATTCATGCCGCTGGCAAATCGGTTCTGGTGGTTTGGATGAACTCCGGTCGGGGGAACAGGAACGGTGTCACATAGGGAGCGGAGGGTTTCGGCTGCTTTGTAGGGAATAAAATCGGAACGGAAGCCATCCAAAAAATCGGCAACGAGGACAACTTTTGCCTCGCCAATGCGATTACCCAGCACCTCTTCAAAGTCAGGGAGGTTATCGGCAATTTTTGCATCGAGGAATTCAGGAGGGATGGGAATTGTGGTCTCAGTTGGTAACAACGAATGCCGGAGTGGAGGGCCGCAAAGAGGTTCGTAGGAGGACAAAAGGCTGTTTAAAAGCCGTGATTTGACCATGGCGGTTACGGAAAATGTCAAAGGTGAGGAGTCGGAAGTCGCTTCGAGCTCTTTAAGCACGGGTTCGTATACTATTGGTGAATACATGTCTGAACCACCCCAAGCCAAGCACCACATCGCCTGCACGACATCGTGTCGGACTTCTATGGAGTGCTCAAGAGATGGGGTAATGGGGAAGGAGGACCACAGAAAGGCGCCGAAGTCAAATGAGAGCGGTGTCAAAGCATCCTTTGAATTCCGGTTATTCAAATAATGGATGATACCATTCGGAATAGGCACAAGTTCATCGGGGCGCCAATAGGAACATAGCTTGTGCAGTATGGTGTCAATCCAGTTCCATGCTGGAGTAAGTCCATCGAAATTACGGTGTACAAGGGAATTCAATGCCGGTTCCAGTAGATACCTAAAGGCGGAGAATGGGGCGGACTCAAGGGTCCGGGGTATTTTACGCTGAGTATGGCGCCATAGGTAGGGTTGAGATTTCAGAGGAACTGAAGCTGCAAGGTAATCGAATAAAATCTCGTGAGGTGTCGTGATGGAGAACTCCTCAATAGCCCGAATAAGGTCTGGAATGGAATTGGCAAGGGAGACAGAGGCAGCCGTTAAATGAGACACGCGTTCATGGAGCCTGTAACCTGTCTTTCAAACTGAAAAAGTGGGGATATTTCCAGTTGCACTGGGATGTGTGATTCGACGCGTTGCAGATCCGGAGCACAGCCATCTGTGTGACATCGGACAAGATAATCCACAAGTGTGGCCAACTGACTCTTCACGGAACAGAAAGTGCTCCATCGCAACATGGCTTCTGCAGAGATGGAATAATGGAGCACTTCAATCTCCTCGCGCCAGCTCTGATTTCGACAGTAATCAACCATTCGAGTGAAGACTAGAGATTCAAGGTGGTTGGAAGATTTGGGAGGAGGTTGCACACCGGCTATGGCCCACAGAGCCTTGTAGCATGTAATTCGACGACGTCTGCCTGCCTCGGGCGTCAACAGTCCACCGTCACAACTCTGGTGGAGTGCCTCAATACGGGAATGTAATTGCAGCTCCGGTGCACGTATTAGCTTTTGGATGTGGTTTTCGTAGGTGTAGCGCCTGCCATCTGGAGCCCATAACAAATCGGGTAGAGCCTCAACGAAGGGTTCCAGCTCGAAATCGTCAGCCAAAGACTTGACAGTCCACACTAGTGCTCTATAATCTCGAGCGGTCCGTGCTGGAGATACCTCCATGGCCCGATGAGCCATGGCTTCGGCCATAGTTTCTGTTTTGGATGTATTTGGCACTACATCGGGCTCTCTGTGGTGTTGATGCCAGATGGCCATGAGCCTTTGTGAGATACACCAAACCGCAGTGGAAAGTGGAGTGCGATAGGGGCAGTCGAGAGACCACAATGGAAGGAGGGTAAGGAGGGAATAGACGGCCACCACCGCCCCCAGAAGCGCGGCGGCTATGGCTGCAATGAGAATATTAGTCGGAATGAGGAAGGCGACGAGACCCCCGAAGAAAAAGAGGAGGGATGCATGCAGGAGCAGCGGGATGATATCGACGACAGTGTGCATGTTAAATCGCTTGAGCCCGTAATATAAATACGAGTAAATGCGGGCGCGGATGACGGGGGAAGAGCGCATATCTGCCCTGTGCAAGAAATCGCGTGCCCACTGCTCAAGGAGAGTCGCGATCAGTGCGCAGGTCAGGCTGAGTCCGAGGCTGATGAACCATAGTGCGTTACAGATGAGCGACCAAGGAGACGGGGTGAATTGGGTAAGTGTAGGTGCCAGATACGTGCTCCCATTTGCGGCCGCTTGAAGCTGTTGTGATATTTGGGCTAAGAGCTGTACAGTAGAGTCGCCAGAGTCCGGGATAAGCGTCTTGTAGCTTTCAATTATGAAAGCTGTAAGACTGGCGGAGAAGAGACCCGCCTTGTTTAATAATGGTTAGCATTTATACTTGTTCTGCGGAAACACTTACGAATATGAGCATTCCCTCCATATCACTCTTCCAGCTCTCGACAAGTGATTTGTCATATTTTTGGGCCTCAGAGACATACACGGCCCACAGTTTCGAGGCCGCAGCTTCATTGCTGGGATCTCCATTTAGGATGGTTATGTTCTATAGTCTTCCGAAACGATAGAGCCAACACACCTTGCGCACGGACGTCGGACATGATGAAGTAAGAGGCTGAAAGCGCTCGAGCGCCTAAAATAAACGCCAGAGATTGATGATCACTCAAAATTTGAGGTCAAAACCAGATGGAAATAAAATTTAATAGTACGCTACATGCTCGACGTCGACAAATGCAAATCAGGATTTTCGAAAGCGAGTGATGGGTCTTTCCACTGCTGTAAGGCCGAGAGATATGAGTACAAAGCCACGGCGACGCGTCGACGGTTTCCGTCGCAAATGGGTTATGTTCATCTGACCATTGCAGACCGTTCATGCAGCCGGCCACAATGCTCAGGTCCCAGTCCACCCGCGCACAGCCTTCTCGTACGCGAAAACAGACGTAAGGTCTAGATGAAAGGGAAAAGCGATATTGTGCGCCCTGTGCCATCCCTCGCAGCGCTCCAGAGGTAGGCCAAGGTTAGCGCGACAGAGAGTGGATTCGTCGCTCGGGAGAATCGAGCGGAGGGACGAAAGGAAGGAACGAAGACCTGCGGACGCAGGCGCAGAAGAAGCAAGCCCAAGGACCTGCGGTTGTCATCAACACTGCTAGTCGGACACATCCGCGTTCTGGATGCACTTGTTGTATCATCGTGGTATAGAGAGACACGCGTGC
The DNA here is from genome assembly GCA_029378395.1 of Mycena leptocephala. Lineage (NCBI taxonomy): Eukaryota > Fungi > Basidiomycota > Agaricomycetes > Agaricales > Mycenaceae > Mycena > Mycena leptocephala. Next base: position 32,208 of record JARJLF010001443.1, on the reverse strand, counting down.
AAAGCCTCCCAACGCATCGGTCCAATGCCGATGTGCGCGCCACGGCTGCCCGAAATAGACAGACGGCAAGCACAGAGAAGCCACCGATCCAGACAACCCCGTCATTCTGCGCACTGGCAGTCGACAAGAGCATCCCCATTCATTCGCGCCTCAATCTGCTATCAGCCCCCGCAGCGCTCGATATCATCGCGTTCGCACGGCGCAAGCGGTGTGGGGGTGGGTAGGCTCATGGTGGATTGGCCGGGATAATCTCCATTCCATCCACCCCACCCCGCAGACGAATCGCAGAATCGCCTGCCGCACCCAGCTCCATCGGCGGTGAGTGAATGTGATATGCACTCGAGCAGCAAAAGAAGGAAGTGACGAATAACGAGGGAGGGTATACAGCTAACCGGCGGCCCACCCCTCACAGCCCACACGCCGCGCACGCCCAAGCATTCACAGCTGCAGTAGCAGCACAGATAGTCGGTCCAGCGCGGCCGAGACCCGCATCCGACGCTGCGAGGGAGACAACGAGACTTTTCTCCTTGAAGTGCTCTCCTCCCTCTCCCCCTCCCTCCAGGTGGGTCAGGGAACTTGCGGTACGGCGCCGAGTCGCGCAGTCCGTCGCAGAAGAGAGGTCAACAGAAAGGCGGGACCTCGCTCTCCCGGGAAACGGGCCCGGGTCTCCCCCCGAAAACGACGGGTGCCACGTCAGCGCCCACCGAGCCGCGCTTCCATGCATCTCGACCCCGCAGTGTCGCCCCCGGGCCCGCACACGTCAGTTACAAGAACGTGACGATGGCAAGGCCAGCGGCGGTCGCTGTCTGACGCCAGGAGGAATGGAGGGTATGGAAACGCACTTCCGCATCACAGTGAATCCCATCCCTCGCTGCTCACTCGGCATTGAATCTAGTGGGAGGGAGGGTTAGTAAAGGGCATACGGAGGTAGGCGACGAAGGTACAGTAATAAATGAACTATGGAGTGGATGCTTTGGGGAACGTGCTCGCCGGAGCCACGAGCTGCTTTTTGGGGGTCGGGCACGAGCCAGCGATAGCTGCTCCGGGAAACTCCGGGCAAGCATGTATCGCCCCCAACGCGGCGGAAGACAGCCCGAGCTATGCAAAGAGGAGATAGAAATGCAAGAACATACCTTACTCCTGGTTCCCTGTCCCCATGAGCTCGCGTGCGCGAAGGGCACCGCTACCGAATCGTCTGATCTAGGAGGAGGAGGGACATCGGCGTCAGCGTGGATGTGGGGAGGGATAAAGATCGTACCTATGCATTAACTTCGCGCGGGATCTTCTACCCGCGGGACGAGCCCGAGCCATCACGGCGCACTGGACAACGGCTATTTATCGGGGAGAAGAAGAGCAGGGAGGTCAGTAAGGAGGGGGTAGAACAGAGAACGTACATACCTCAACGTATACAGTCTGGATCCCACTCCATACTTCTTCCCTCCATCCATTTGCTTCGGGCACAACGCGGTGGATGCGGCTCGTTACAGGATCTGCGAAAGGTAGAGGCGGAGTCAGAAGAGCAGAAGTAGGGTCTGAGGGAGTATACGAGGAGGAAGGGAGCAACTCGTAGGATAAGTCAATGGGACGCATGTCCAGGACGGACGGTGGCTGGAATATCCAGGTACCCGGATATGAGTATCGCCACCAACCTTTGTGCTGCGTAGGAAAGGTCCAAGGTGGCAGCCGCCAAGGAGCTAAGACGACGTGCACGCCTCCGCGAGTCTGCCGTGCGAGGAACGGACGGACGACGAATATGCGCGCAGGATCTACCATCGCCCTTGCCTCGGTACAGGGCTGGCACGGCGTCCAGAGGCAAACAGGAAGGGTGGGGAGAAGCGGAGACCTCCTGGGGATCCACAACCGCCGTCTCAGCTGACGCGGCATCGCCGTTCGCAGCAGGCGCTGGCTGCTGATCAGCATGACGGCAACGAGCGTCGCATGCGAGACCTGGCGCGAGGAAGCAGAAGGAAACACGCTCCGTTTCCGTTCTTGCGCCTCCTACAGTTTTCTGCGTCGCACAGCGTCTTAACGCAAGGGTGGGGCACCAGCGCCATGGCAAGACGCACTCCGAGTCTCGCGCAAATGCCAATGACTCCCAGAAGGTGTCGCCGCAGGCTATGGAGGAAAGACAATCAACGCGAAGTGCCCTTGGGCCTTCAATTTCCATCTCCGTGGCACATCAGGCCCTCGTCTATCTGGCAAGGGAATAGAGCCAATGAATGGCATGGGCAAGACAATCAAGGAAAGGACCAATTGAAAAACAAAAATAAAAAATAAAAAAAGGAATGCAGCTGGAGCCAAAACTCACTAAATGTACGCCGATTTTCTGTCCCCCCCATATCATGTTTGCACAATTTCTCCTTTCGAGGCCGTCCTATGTCTCAAGTAAGAGGATATTTCACCGGAAATGGATGTAAATACCTCTGCGCAGATATCCCTGGATTTGTTTGTCTGCTGCAAGAAAAATGCAGACAAGTTATGTGATCCAGTCGGTCAAAACAGCTGTTATCCAAGGAATTATCCATCTGAAGGTAAGAGGGAAACTTTAACGCTCATTAACGGGCTTGAGGAACGCGACATACCCGCATAGTGGACCAACCAAAAGAAGCTCGTGGCCGTAGAGGTTCAAGAGTGCTTGGTCATCCGGGCCAGCCTCCGGCGGAGTTTGAACCTTTCTTTAATCACAACCACGACCACCTGCCAAGTTAAAGTCTCCGTACAAGTGAGGGTCATTTCTTTCTTTCCGAAGATAAGCTGTACCGATAGTGTTTCTGAAACCTTAACCAACTAAGTAGTGCCAAAATGAGTGCAAGTTTGAAGTCACAGCAAGTCGGTGCAAGTCATCAGTAAAACCAATAAAATTACAATGGCACTTTCGTCTTTAGAGGCCGTCTTTCATTGGCAGCATCTTTGGTTTGCAGAAACCATTTCGAGATCTCTTTGGTCGTCTTGTGTCTTTCTTTTTTCATTGAGAGAGGCAGCCTCAGGCAGCAGCCCAAAACGGAAATAAACTGTATCGACCAAATGCCGACCTCCATTCCGTCCTTTTGAAGTCCTTGTGTTCACGAGCATTCGACATCATAATAGATTGATTTTCCATCGGCATAATTATTATCCTTGTTCTCAAAGGATTCACCTTTCGGACAAAGAAAGTTGAAAGACTCAAAGAGTCCATTCAAATATCCCATCAATGATGACGGTCACGCGACTTGTCGCGAACCATAACGCTGTGGGTCCACTCCTACTTCGCCTTAGCCATGGCAGAAGGTCCCACTCATCTACCGGCCCTCGACGCGTACATGGACCTCGAGGATATTGCAATCGCCGCTGAAGCACTTGGCCTCGTTGTCACCGCATTCCTGGATGACGAATTGTTGCCTCTGGATCCACTTTACACGCACACGGAGCCGTGCAGACTCGTTCTTGCGCGCCACGAAGATTTATACACCATATTCAAAGAATCTCACCCATTGCGGAGCTTCGACCGAGTGCGAAATCACAGTGCGTGGAAACTTGATCTCTGCTGGAAGGTAACGAACTCATTGGGTTCCGAAAGACGCTCTACGTCGACAGGGAGCAACTCCCAGGATATCAAATCTGCTAAATCAGCTACGCCCCGAATTTCTGAAGTTTATGAATGCAGGGGGCCTGGCCGCTTGGTCTCCGGATCACGACACAGTATCAGACGAAACTCTGTCTGGGCATATAGCATCACTCGGCGCACCTGCTGTCAATTACAATCCCAGCGTGCTTCTCCGTGACCTGGGAAGGTTTTCGAGCGATCCAGTGCTTTCCAGTCGGCTGAATAACATTTTCGTGAAGGGTCATCACACGTGCGTTCCTCACGGTAATCTTGTCAGTGGCTCACGAGCAGAATAGATTCCTCGTAAATACCTCCGGATCAGGAAAGACTCGTCTCAGTTTTGAAGGCCTGTGCCAGCATTGGGGTTTTTATACTGTGGGTGCGGTGGACGAGAACAAAATAGGTTCTGCGGATCTCAAAAATGTTCTCGAAACACACATCCCGCGATCGCCCTCGTTTTACAGATATTTGACATCTTCTACCCCATCGTCCTCTCGGGTAGTCACAGAAAACATCAAAATAACTCGTCGCTGTTTAAGAACACTCCTGCTGTCTAGGCTGCTCGTTTTCTCCATGTTTGCGGAGCATGTCCATGCCGTTGGGATCTCCTCCGAACACAAAAAGCTGTGGCTCTTGATTCAGGCCTTGCCCATGGCAACCACTAATTTGGGCGACATATTCCGTATGCTGCTCTTGAATCTGGTTGGCGCGGACGACACCCATATACAGGATCATATCGCCCATTTATTGACAAAGCTTCGTGGATTATTTGGCGAAGATTTCCACATGTTCGTAGTCATCGATGAAGCGCAGGTTATACTGCGATACCATATAGAGGCGTTCCGGGACGAAAAACACGATTCATATCCGATATTACGGGAGGTCATCGATGGTCTCGCTTCCGAATTCCTTCATCACGAAATATCGTTCGTGACGGTCGGCACCGAAATGCCAAAATCAGGCTTTCAGGATTCCCCAAACGTCGATCGTCATCGGTGGTGCTCCGACACTGGCGCATTTGATGACCAAGACCTGCATCGCGAATATGTTTCTCGTTTTCTGCCTCCGTCTTATATCAAGACAATATCCGGAAAATGCTTTTTGGAGCGTGTCTGGGACTGGTGTCGCGGGAGGTAATCGGGCCGTCTATTTTCCGCGCAAACGGCGCTAACCCGTTTAAAGATATCGCTTCACAGATAGCTTAATGGAAACCTTGATGCGGGATGGTTTTCGGAGTCCACACACTTTACTCAATGACTACATTGAGCGTGGAATTGGTTTCCGCCCAACTGATAACCCGGAATTCGTTCGCACGGAAAGTGAAGAGCGTGCAGAAATTTTGATTACGCGGTTAGATTGTGATTTACTGGACGAAGGTGAGTACCGATCTCTTTTGCGGCGCACGCTTATTAATACCATTTATTGTTTAGCCTCCTCCAAGTCGTTAACATCGAGCCTCCAAGATGTTTTATTTCACTATTTGGTGACTGCTCAACACCCGGAACCACTTAACAGCGATCATATTGAGATCGTTAATCTGGGTTTTGGCCGATTCATTGACGCTGACATGTCGCATGTCGTCGTCGATGAACCTATCATGCTTGTAGCCGTGGCGCAACGGCTCTGTACCAATACGGCCCAATCTTCTTCTCTCCGCCCCTTGAAAAAATCATTCCTTGAAATCCTCCGGCAATATCCGCCAAACAGCTCCCGCGCCTTTGCATGCTCTCTCGTGCTCCATATTGCCCGCGCATTTGCTCAGGGGAACACCGTATCCAAAGTCTTTTCATTTCCTCACTCTGTCCCCGCGTGGGCCAAACAGAAGGCTGAAATCGTAGCCATTCGTCAAAATGATGGTAAAACTGTGGAATATGCGGTGGCCAACACATCTTCGTCCAGCCCACTAGCTACAGCTTCACAGTCGCCCGAAGACGCTCTATCCTGGCTTATTCACGAAAGCGATGGCCCCCCATTTTACCTGCCCTCGAAAGGCAATCCCGATCTCATTTTTGTTTTGCGGCTAGCCGAAGGAACGTTCATTCGGGCCGTATTGCATGCCTCACCTACGACCTCAACCCTTCACAATTTGCAACTTCAACGCATAATTCAACATATGGACAACGATAGTCTTTTTTCCGTTGAGGTACGAGGCATAGCGCTGTTGGCACCTCGTTGATATATTTTTCAACAGGATCCCGAATTGCACCGACGCACCATTTCTGCTCTCGAGGCTGTCCCAGCGCGCGCATCAACGGCGAGCAGGCCAAGTGTTCTCCGTGTTGTCGCCTCGTTTCCTGCTAAAGTGCAGTTGAGAACCGCTACCAACCGAAAGACACACGGCGTAGCCAATTTAAACACGGGACTTTTCGAGACGCAGATGGCCACAATTCCTGCGTCTACAATTCTTGGTATGATCGTGCAGGCGGCCACCTCCGGAAAGCGGAAACGTGGTTCGGTGGAACCTTCTGAGACTATAAAACGACAGAAACTACTTCCGCGTCGTAGCAGCAGAATTCGGACACGGACTCGACGCTAGTCATCCGCCGGCCATCATACTTGTGACGAGTCAACATTATGGCGGTCGCAGTTGTGCTCAAAAGCTGTATTTATACACATTTCAAATTGGATGAATCTCTGGACAGTTGTGCTTCGAATAAATAAATCGAACTTTGCTGCTGAATAATGGGACGGAGCTCGAGGCACGAACATACGCGAGATCTTCCGGCACAATTTCACTTGGCGCCACCGCTTCGGGGATGTCGGCGCCAACAGACCATGTAACCCAAACCTCAAGCTTTTCAATATCAGTTTTTTCACGCCTTGGGAGAACAAGGTCTCCGGCTGTAATTTTTGTTCCTCAATTAGGTTTGTCGTCGTACTCAAACGGCGGATTTATGAGTGACCGAGTGCTGCCTGTTTCTCACAAGGGTACCGAGCCAGCCACGTCCTAAAATTTCAAAATATGTTGCAGACGAGAAATTATTACCAACAGTTGATTTAGCGCGCAGCATGATCGGACCGTTCACGCCACAGAAGAACAAGGTCTGCTGGTTTGTTCTTCAATTGAGTTTACGTCAAGATCACAGGCCGCCGATAAGGGGGGTATTATTGGCCACGGAGCGTGTCCGCCTCTTGGGCTGTTCCTCGCACTCTACACATCTCAACTGGACCCTGCCAGCCATTAACCAAGAATACGAAATAACAGTGATCTTCACCTCACCAGGCTTTTAGCATTTTCTTAACGCACTGGAGTCATCGGACCCACTGGGACCCACAATCAACTGTTCATGTCGTGATAGAACAAGGTCTCCACATGCTGCTTGTGTTCCTAGTCTCTTATAAACAGATTCTACAACAATAGAGTGCTCGTACCTCGCATGTTGTATTGTGTTCCTCAATTGTGCTAACAGAGCCAAAATCACAGGCTGTCGTCCGAATAAGGAGGGTATTTATCCGCGACGGACTCGGGACATGTCCGCTGCATCGCCTGTTCCTCACACTCTATCTCAACTGTACCCTGCCAGTCATGTCCCAAGATTATACTGAAGACCAGCTAGGAATTATTAACGATAAGCTTCATGAGGAACTTGATAGCCTCTTCGAAACCATGGATACTTCTCCGACGTCCAGCGCTCAGCAGGATGGATACAAACTGGATAAAATTTTGTCGTGGATTGCTCCTTGTATACGGAAGGACACCACCTACTTGAAGAAGATATACATCAGCAAACGTGTCACCTACGGAGACTTTATTAGCAAGTTGAAAGCGGCTCATAATGAGAAAGATTATCGATACATTCACGAGCTCTGTGAGGAATTTTGTACTGTTATTTGCCACAGAGTGTTGCAGCTAACACAGCCTTTCAGTCTTCGGTTCGATCAACACAATACATGAGAATGAAGCCGCGGGGATCATGGCGTCTTTTTTGAACGATATACGGCCAGCAATCAAGACGTTCCTGGAGAACGAGGAGCCTCTCGACATGTGGGATCCGGATAGCACCCTGGACCATGTGGACTTTCTCAAGGGCTTGAAGATCCCCGCCACATCCACAAACGAACCTGACATGCTACTCCACGAACTCGGCCGTTTTCAAAACGAATCTCCGTTGAGAGAGCGATTAATGAAAATATTCCACCAGAAGTCGGTGGCCGGAATAATCACGTTCGTTGATTTCATATTCTACATAGCATATTCTGACTGCGCCATAGCCTTCTGAACACATCGGGGTCCGGGAAGACTAGAATGGTCCTTGAAGGGCTTTGTCTAATGTGGGGCTTCTATTTCACCTGCCATGTGGACCAGCCCGGTCATGGTTCTGTGGATTTAAAAGAAGCCCTCCAGACGCACATCCCATCCGACCCTTGTTTCACACATGAGCTCCCGCAGACGGATTTCATTCAGCCCCACATTACCAACTGTGGAATCGCTGAGGCAAGGCTCCGCGAGGTTTTTCTCGCTCGCCTCTGTATTTTCGAGCTTTTCTTGGAAGTCGCCACCGAGCTTTTTGGTCCAAAATTAAACGATGAACACAAAAAGCGTTGGGTCATTCTCCAAATACAGCCGATGTGTATCGTTACCCGGCATTACGATATTTTCAACGCTCTGACGAACGAAATCAGAGGGATTGAGCAGTCATGTCGGGAGCGACTAATCTCAACTAAGATTTTGAACCTCCGCAAATTATTGGGCATCGCAGGGAGCACTGGTGCTACAATATTTTGTGTTGTGGACGAATGCCAGGTCGCTGCGACATCTCTGACGAACGCCTTCATGACTAGCGACCCCATGCAGAAAACACTGCGCTCGGCCATACGAGAGGTGGCAAAAGCGTTTGCTGTTGAAGGAGAACCCATCACCCTCAACTTTGCAGGAACCGGAGTGCGAAAGGATACCATCCTTGACATTTTGAAGGCATCCCCGGTGTTCAAGGGCCGCAATATCAAGCCGGTAACCCATTTTGGTGCTTTCAACACCCTGGACGAGCAAACGGCGTATATGAAACGGTTTATTCCGCCTGACTTGGCAACAAAGGATACCTTTCAAGAGATTTTCAGGAGAGTTTCGCATTGGCTGAGGGGAAGGTTAGTATGCTTGAATTTAGGCGGACGGAAACGAACTGATGGGTTCTTGCTAGATATCGCTTTACCGCAGCGTATATGAAAGAGCTACTAATCACAGGCTTCCAGCGGCCCCATTTGATGCTCAACGCGTTCATACGCGCTTCAACCCGATTTCCTATTCCTAGGACAGTTGACCAGCAGTTGAGCGCAGGATTCCAATTGACAGATAGCCGGGAGTATTGGGCCCGGGAGGAAGGCGAGGCGATGGTCTCGGATCTGGAGCGCTTTCAGTTTGAGAAGTTGAAAGACGGTGAGAACTGAGATAATACTACGCAGTCCCATTTCCCAACCGCTATTTTCAGATTCGACATTAGAACAAGTTATCCGGGAATATACCTGCGAGTTCTGGATGCGATCAAGCATCAGCTCCATTATCGCGAGCGCGCGCCACTTCGATCTCATCCAGTGCGGGTTTGCTCGGTACGCCGAAAACGATATTGGGTCCGAAGACAACCCCAAGATAGTCATAGACGAGCCTCTGGTTCTCTTGGCGCTTAGCGAGTGGCTCCATCAGGAAATTCGGGAAAATCTTGATTGATGTTGTGACGATCACAACTTTTCGGCAAAATTGCCGACACTTTGGCAGGCATTACAACGCATTGTAAGTTTGTCATAATCTTTGTGATTCCCTTGTAAACGGCGGCACATCTTGTACGAAAATTATACCGCTGTGTGAGGCCACCATAATCTTTACTGTTGAGTTGTAAATGGTCACATAGTCGGCGAGAAAATTATAAAAGAGCTGCAATATTTGGATTGACAAGACACTCCGATTGTAAGCCGTATCAAATCTGTACTTGGTTTCAGCCCACCGGTACTACCTCAGCTCACTTTTCATTGTTTTATACATTATCAGGGTTTACTGTAGATCAGGAATCCAGTGAACCACAAGAAGAACCGATAAAGAGGAGCCATCAAATTTAGATATCTTCAGGCTGCCAAATTCAACGGCCGTAACTTACTTGCACTGTACTTGAGGAACTTTAAGAATTTCTCTAAGTCCGTCCACCCGCTGCCAGTCCGTTGCCGTGGTCGTCATCAGACTCGGAGATCAGAACGCCGACGCCCAACAAATGATCGAAGTATCATGACAACGGACTTCAAACTCCGCCATGTTCATCTTTCCTTCCTTTCCCCCACTATCGTCGATTCGTCGCCAGCCTGCCCGCACCTCCCTCCTCTCACAATGTACACAGGGCCACATCGCAGTCTTGGCGTGCCATTCGCACCATTACTGGGTTCTCCCAGGACCCCAAATGCAGCATTTACCGGACTACGCCATCCTCCGTCCCCAAATTTTAAAAGATTCCTCAAGCCGGCGTTGCGTCCACATCCAAGCCTCAATATCCTCTCAAGGCCCACCCACAAATATCTTACCCTGTGACTGAAGAACCATCTCCAAGTTGCTGCCGTCCTGCAAGCTTCCCACAAGGCGTATCCTGGACATCAAGCAACCTCAAGCCTTAACCCTCAATATATCACGCGCACCTCAAGCTCTACAATACGCAAGATCAAGATTCTTTCAGTCTGGTACCTGCTCCCCTGTTGCGCGCTGTCAAGTCTTCGCTTGGCTTCCTCCAACTACTCCCTCCAACTGTCTCGTTCCGCTCCGGATTTGTTGTTTCGGTGAGTACTCCATTCATCTCTGCGATATCTCAATCTCACAGGCTTTCCTACAGTGTCCTCGTGCTTGTTCCCATCCATTGCGACGTACATTGCGACGTCCGAGTACGAGTGTAGTATTACGATCTGTGCAAATACATTGGTTTTCGCATTTTTTGTCACTACTGTCTGCTTGAGTGGTATCCGAATGCATCGGGGGTAGAGGGGCGGTATCCCAGTGCCTGCTGGGCGCACTTTGCACCATCTTACACCGTGATATAATACCTTGTAGTGCAATAGATGCCTTGCGCACTTTGCAAAGTTCACAATAATTGGAAACATTGGGAATGTATCCACGGTTAACATATTGCGATGTAATGCTTTGTAATACACGTCACAATTATTGTGAAGATTGTGAGCATTGCGTACTTTGCAATGCTATATATGGTGTTGCAGGAAATCCCCTGATTCGCTGATGTCCATGTTCGCGATCTTCCTCTCGCGGAGATGCTTCGTACCCAGGCAGCTAAAGCCGTCACACGGGCCAACGGAGCCAATGGACTAGAAGAATATCTGGCCTTATATTTTAGTGCTGTCTTTGACGACAAGACACCGCTCACGGAGATATTCCGGTTTCACAAGTACATAGACCCACCAGAGTGGGCCAAGTATCCTGCCTCCCTTGTGTCCTTCTATCGGATACCGCTATATACTGGAGGTGACCCGACAAAGTGGGAAGTTAGGGAAGGCCGTGTAGAGCACCATTCGCGGCCATCTGTCAGCATCGGAAACGCTGCCTCAAGTATGGAGGAAACTTTACAATGGTTGAATCACGAAGATCGTGCTCCGATCTGCTTCCCGGATAGAAACATGGGCCCCGATCTTCTTTTCGTCCTTAAGCTCGGCGATGGAAAGGAATCCAAGATCTGGGTCGCAATCCAGTCGAAATTCGGCAATGGGGATTCTTTAAGCTCCTCCACTATCCGAGCTGCAGTCCCAACCGTGACACCTGATCAATTTTACGGTCTGAGAGTAGGTTGACCCCATTCCCGTACGCTGAAGGGGCTAAATCCATTCCCAGAAAGAGACCGGGCCAGACGGCAAAGCAATAAAAGTCGACCTCGCTAAGCAAAAGAAAAACAAAGATCAAGTTCTAGAATTAATGGACGCTCTTCCAAATCGTCTTCTCACTCTCGGACCCGAGAAATATGTCGGCTTCAACCCCGATCCTAGACTGAAGATCATCCGGAAGCTTGCAGACGAGGCGAAGAAGAAAAAGGCTGCCGAGGCCAAGGCAAGAAAAGATGCGGAGAAGATAGCAAAACGAGAGGCGAAGAGACGAGAACGAGAAGCGAAGCAGGCAACAAGAGAAGCGGAGAAGGCACAAAAATCCGAGCCAAAAAGCGCAAAGAGAAAAGGCAAGGCCATGTCAGCGGTCGTCGAGGATATGCCAGATGTTCAGGATCTGTCAGACGACGAGAATCTGCGAGACGTCGACATGTCAATGGCGCACGCTATGGATAGCGTTTTCACGCCAGAGGATCGAGCCATGCAAGAAGCTATCCTTCAGGGCGCTGGGCTGCATAGTGTGCTTCGGGTTGTCGTTGGATGGCCAGCAGCAACACACTTGCACACGCGAGCTACAACGCTCATCAAGAAAACGCTCAATCACTACTTTGACGAAGAAAACCATCCAATCGTCGAGCTAAATATTAAGCATTGGGGGAAGACAATGCGGAAATTGCATGAAAAGTCTGGCAGTTTCGTCGACCAGCGCGGAAAGGGAAAAAAAAGGCGATCGGCCGAAGAAGAGCACGATGACGCTCGGGCACCCAAGTTCCGTATACTTGGCACGGAAGGCTCTCCTGCCCTAGCCATTCCACCAGACCCAGAGCCATCTTTAGGGGAGATTCTCGGCATAAAACTGGTTGGAGTTCCCGAGGCAGAACGGAGCGTATCAGTTGACGCTTCGGACGCGCCAGGCACTACCCGTGCGACCTCCCCGCCCCTATCAACCGCATATTCCAGAACAAACTCACCGACTGATTCTGTGGCTTCGGCTTTGTTATCTGGTCCGTCCAGAGGGCACTGGCAGGATTTTTGAGCATACCATGCAAGATAACCTCAGATGGTCGGAGGCACATCAATCACGGCGATTCTTGACTGGTGATGGGAGTGAGAGGGCCGAGCCGGCCCGTGGGGCCCCGGAATGCAAAGTCGTCAAATACATAAACCATAATAAGTATGTAGTAGGTACTTATTTAGAGTCCAATAGTATGGGTAAACCAACGAAGCATGAAGGGCGAGCATCTCTACTAAATAATTCCACCGTAAATTCGTAAAAATGAGGTTCACACGAAAATCACACAGGAATACAGTAAGTACATATGGGCGACTCACGAGTGTTGGGATAACGTCAGAATAATTTCTGTGGAAGATTCAAAGCGACAATAGTAGTGAAACCCGTTTATTTCGTTCCACAACCAAATGACGGCTACAGTACAACAGTGTGCTTAATTCGGATGCAAAGAGTCCAGTCTAAGACCAGTAAAAATAGCTTGGCTTCGTGGCGCGATGGCGGGCGAACACATATAATTCCCGAGAATGCCAATAACTTCAAGTCGAGCGGATGAATCTTGGAGCCATGCGTGCCCAGGCTGCGCGTTCTGATGCCTCCGAGGCTGTCCTGCTTCGAAGTATGCTTCAAATATCTTGCTCTCTATGATCGAATCCATCAGCTTTTTGCCCGGGCCCCGATCGTCCATGGCAAGCATCTTAATGTGATGCATTGCGTTAGCAAATCGAATCTGGTGAGTTGGATGAATATCTGCTTCGGGAACGGTGGAGCATATGTGGTGGAGGGTTTCAATTGCTTTGTAGGGAATAAATCAAAGCGGATGCCTTCCAGAAACTCGGCAACGAGGACGATTTTTGCCTCGCCAATCCGATTACCCAACACGCGTTCAAAGTCAGGAAGGTTATCGGTAATTTTTGCATCGAGGAATTCAGGGGGGATGGGAATCGCGGTCTCAGTTGGTAACAATGAATGCCGGAGTGCAGGGCCGCCAAGAGGTTCGTAGGGGGACAAAAGGCTGTTTACAAGCCGTGATTTGATCATGGTGGTTACGGAAAATGTTGAGGGCGAGAAGTTGCAGGTCGCTTCGAGCGCTTCAAGGACGGGCTCGTATACTGTCGCCGAATATGTGTCTGAACCACTCCAAGCGAGACACCACATCGCCTGAACCACTTCATCGAGACCAACATTAAACGGCAACCGCTGGACTTGTGGTGGAGAGTGCTGGGGAGATAGGGTAATGGGGAAGGAGGACCACAGACGAGCGCCGAAGTCATTTACGAGCAAGAGTTGTGCCAACGCGTCCTTTGAATTCCGGTTATTCAAATAATGGATAATACTGTCGGGGATGGGCACAGGTTCGTCGGGGCGCCAATAGGAACACAGTGTTTGCAGTATGGTGTCAATCCAGTTCCCTGCTCCGCTCGCTCTAGCAATGAGATTCCGATTATGGTGCACGGCACTGATCAGTGCCGTTTCCAGCAAACCCCTAAAGGCAGAGAATGGGACCCGATCATCGAGGGAAATTGTACGCCGAGTATCCTCCCATCGGTAGGGTGGAGAATACTGCACAGCTTCGTGTGTGAGGTAATGAAATAGAATTTTATACGGAGTGAGGGTGCAAAATGTTTTGATAGCCTGGTCGAGAATTGAGAGAGAGGCAGCGTCGGGCGTCGGATCGGACACATATTGGATGAGCTTGTCGTCCATGGGAAAGGAAAAATGCGACAGGGCAGATGATTTCAAGTACGATGTAACTGGGTATAGATCCGGAGTATGACCGCGTTCAATTTCGGCACTACATTGGACGAGGTAATCCAGAAGTGTCGCTAGATGACCTCGCACAGAACAGAATGTGCTCCATCGCAGCAGCGCCACCGTGGACCGGGAATAATAATAGAGGAGCTCATTATCAGGCTCCCCATCATGGTCTTGGCAGTAATCAACTAGGCGACTGAAGTCTAGTGATTCAGGGTGGTTGGAAGATTTGGGAGGCTGCACACTGGCTATGGCCCACAGAGCCTTGTAGCATGTAATCCGACGACGCCTACTGCCGTCGGGCGTCAACAGTCCACTGTCACAACTCCGGAGAAGCGCTTCGATACGGGACAGTAATTGTAGATCCGGTTGGCGCATCAGCTGCTGGATATGCTCTTCGTATGCGTAGCGTCTGCCATCTGGAGCCCATAACAAATCGGGGAGAGCCTCGACGAAGGGTTCCAGCTCGACATTGTCAGTCAAAGACTTGACAGTCCACACTAGTGCTCGATAGTCTCGAGCGGTCCGTGTGGGAGATAGCTTCATAGCACGGTGAGACGTGGCTTCGACCATAGTTTCGGTCGCGGATTTATCTAGCACCAAGTCTGATGCACTTTGTGAGACGCGCCAAACCGTGGTGGAAAGTGGGGTGCGATAGGGGCAGTCAAACTGCCACAAAGGAAGGAGGGTGAGGGCGGAATAAATGGCCACCACCACCCCCAGAAGCGCGGCGGCTACGGCAGCGACGGCGAGATTAATAGGAAAAAGGAAGGCGACGAGACCCCCGAAGAAGAAGAAGAGGGATGCATGCAGGAGCAGCGGGACGATGTCCACGACTATGTGCATGTTAAATCGCTTGAGCCCGTAATACAAGTACGAGTAGATGCGCGCGCGAATGACGGGGGAAGAGCGCATGTCTACCCTGCGCAAGAAATCACGAGCCCATTGCCCGAGGAGAGTGGCGAGGAGAGCGCAGGTTAGGCTGAATCCGAGGCTGATGAGCCACAGCACGTTACAGATGAGCGACGACGCGGCTGGGGAGAAGGGTGCTGCCACTGGTGCCGAGAATGTGCTCCCATTTGTAGACGCTGCAAGCTGTTGTGATATTTGGGCTAAGAGCAGTACAGTGTAGTCGCCAGAGTTCGGGGTGAGCATCTTACAGCTCTCAATGAGGAAAGCTGTTAAGCTGATGGAGAAAAGACCCGCCTGGATGATTTTTTAAAATCCTGAGCTCAGACTTCGATCCTGGTTCGCTAGGAAACACTTACGAATATAAGGATTCCCATCATGTCGCTTTTCCAGCCCTCGACGAGCGGTTTGTCGTATTTTTCCGCTTCGGAGACATATAACGCCCAAAGTCGCGAAGCAGCGGATTCATCGCTAGCATTTATAGCTGGGACCGTTATGGTTTAAAGAACGACCAACAAATGAGTTAAAGGGCTCACCTGGCGCAGACTTGGTAGCTTTCTTTGCATCCGACATGGTGGTAAGAGGTTAAAGAGGCTAAGCGCCCATGGAGCGATATAGCTGTGGATAGCTGTGGACAGGCGCTCAAGAGAAGATGATCACAATCATCGGAAGGGGACAAAAAATGCATTGGCAAATGAAAGTCGTAGACTCGACGTTACAAAAAAGATGCGTTGTTCGATTAATGTATCGAATACGTAGCATGGAATCTGCTCAGTCCGAGAATGTACCAGCGGCCATACTGTCCCCGCCAGATGTCGACATGGCCGCGAGTTGAGTCTGCGGCAAACCGGGGGATGGCATGGGGATGGCCTTCTGCGCAGTGCGCAGGCTGCGACACCACAAGCGTGAGGATGGATGCAGGCTGAGGCGAAAAAAAAAGGAATTTCGCTCAGACGCCAAAATGGAGCAGCAGGCGCCTATCTGTGCCCCTCTTTGAGGTTACGCGGAGTCTCGAATCGCCACCACCTGCACTAGCATTCTCGCACAGGACCACGCGACCCGCACATGTGTGAAGAGAGGGCAGAATCGCGTAGGTGAGGGAAGGCAGCCCCGCCTTCTTCATCCCCTGCCCCTCGCGTCCCGGCAAAGAGGTCGCGGGGACCGCAAGAGCCTGAGGGAGGATCATCCTCGGTCCTGTACGGAGGATCGACGGAAACGAGACGCATGAAAAGGAAGGACAGCGCCGTGCCCGGAACCAGAGGCGATCGTAAAAGGGAGACTGCCACTTCCACCAGCTGCACGAGCACCCCTGCGCGCAATGAGTCGACCAAAGGCAGCGCGCACTGAGGATGATGTGCGCCGGCCCGCCTGCGACGCCCCGCAAAGTATCCACGAGAAGACCAGCGATATGCAGCAAACGCAGGCAGCTGCGCCGAGCAGTACGTAAAGTTCGTCCCCTCCTCGCGCAAAAGGATGCGGGTCGGACGCAGTGGCACGTGTTGTCGTTCCCATCGCAGGATAGCGGCGGTCATGGAGGACCGAGGAAAGGTAATCACACAGGGCGTATCCTAACCCCCGCATACAGAACAGGGGAGGGGGCTGCAGGGGTATGTGCAGACGAGGTGCAGGGCCCAACGATGGAGAGCTGATAGTAACCACCCGCGGCCGCCTCGGTGTCGCGGACACATGGAGGCAAAGGGGTACGGGTACACTACACGCGGCGGCTACTCGTCCCCCACCCACAGCCTGAGGAGCACGAGCACGAATGCGGGCGGCTCGACGCCAGCCCAGTCTTCCTGGGTGCGAACCGACCACAACCGTAACGCCGGGGGAGACTGCGACACGGGGACGTGAAGCCGCCGCTGCTACCGCCCCTATGCGCGCGAGGACGGCGCCACGCCCCGCAAAGTATCCACCCCTGCACAGCGCGAAAGCCAGCCAGGTCTGACAGGCAGCAAACGCCGCTAGCCGCGCCAAAAAGACGACTATGAGCCGGGGGAACGCGCCTCCTATCTCCTGCATACCTCCGTCCCTCCTCCCCCTTCCTCCTCCTCCTGCGCGCAGGTGGTGATACGACATCCGGTGCGCCTGCAAAGACATTGGCAAGTACGGTATAGATCGCAGGGATGGGACGAGCATCGAAAGACCGGGGAGAAGTCCCCTAACAGATCCCGGATCGGGCGAAGTGGAGCAGAGTTAACCACCCGCGGCCGCAGCCATGCTACTCGTACGCCGCACCGCCCCCGTGTCGCGCGTGAGCGGTGACGGCGACACACACCACCCGGGGTACATGCTCATGGTCACCGCGCGGGCCGTGTCCACCGCCCATAGCTGCAGGAGCACGATGAGCACAACACGAGCCCGAGTACAGGGGGCTCGACGCGCGCGGAGACTTCCTGAGCGCGAGGCCACAACCGTAACGACGGGGGAGACTGCTCCAGGCGGGGCAAGGCGGGCGGGGACCGCATAAAGATGAATGGCCAAGCATACTGGCGCGGGTATGGTGATGGGTCACATTCAAGCTCTGTGAAGGAGTGCGTTAGGATCAGAGTATGTATGGGCGCCGCAGAAGATGGGAGAAGCAGGAATGCATATGGAGACGAGGAGAACACGACGGTGGGGATTCGGGTGTCATGTAAGAGAGCGACTAGCATACAGTAATTGGCGCGCGCGGTAAGACGCTGCCCCCGTGCGGGTCGCATGCTCCGTCGGTCCACTACGATAAGACAAGTATCCGCCACGCCAGGCACGCGATACGACGCACATCCACAGCGGGGCGCGAGGAGGGCAGGGAGGGGAGTGAAGGATAACGCACCCTGGCCTGCGATATCTCGGCGCTCCCACGTGGTCGTCCTTCGAGACGAATGATCTGAAGGGGACGGCGGTCAGCACTCAGAATGGGCGGAGGAGAAGGAGGTGGATGAGGGTGTGAGGAATGACGGGACGGGAAGGGCCTGCTGGCTGCTGCGGCGCTGATACACCGCGAGCGAAGCGGGAAAGATACACTATACATAGTATCGCCTGCCACAATGTACCGCGTAACGGCCAAGGGGGGAGGACATGGAGAGATGAAGAGAGCCTACCGCAGTAATCAGTACATCCAATCCACTACTATCCACCCCCATCCTGCATCAGAACATCCTACGCGAAGCTGCTGAGTTTCGGGGCCTAAAAGCAGAGAGGGATGTTAACATGCCTAGTCAGCCCACCAGGCTCCACCTACCATTGTATGGGCCTACCGACCTCGTACCGTGCCACTCAGCATATAACGCGGTAGGAACACCTCAGGAGGATCTAAGTATGAAGAGGGACTTCAGCACGAATACGCAAGGAAACGGCGGAGAACCTCACCAACGCATCATTCTCCATCTAAGCACCATCCGGCTTTACCTGCATGACGCACCAGGCGCTGCAGGATGAATCAAGCTGGAGCATGCGGAAGGAATCCGCGCTACAGGTCGTGCTGTGTTGTCACGTCGCCTTCGGTCTCCCGAAGGTTTTAGAACAAGCTATTGTTCGATTTTTGGACCACTTTTAGCGCCTCTTTCGCGGTTTCACGCTCTCGCTGTTGTGTGTTAGTGTCGGGGAGCAGAGCATTCCAGAGCAACAGAGTAAAAGGCCGTCGGTCTCGAGCACCGAAAGCGGCAGTGAAAGCCAGCAAGACATCGGCCAGTAAGCTTCGGGTGTAGGTCAAAGACTCGGAGACGGATATCCAACTCAGAACTCGTTTCTAGATTCGGATGGTTGATGTCTGCTTAGTCATCCGGCAGAGCCGGCAATGGCAGAGTCTGAACTTCTTTCCAACCTTTTTCTAACCTCATTTTTTTTGACAGAGCGCCTCATAATTCACTGAGACTAATGAACTCGACAGAAGGGATAAATGGCAGAGAGGCGCACGGTGTGCGTCGGGGCATCATAATATAGCTATTAGGTTACACCCCGAAGGTCCTCGTTCGACTCGAGGCTCTGCCCTTCAAGACTTCACTGCTTTTCTTTTGGGTCATTTTTTTTGGACTGCAACTGCAGCCGCTGGCGCTGGGTCTCACTACTACTATAAATATTAAAGGTTGAATCGTATCCTGAACGAAGAGGTAACTCTTTTGAGTCATTGACTCATATGGCCCCCCGAGTTCCTGAGTTTAAATTCAACCACGACGCAATCGAATTGAAAGCGTCCTCGAATTTACCAGACTAATGGGTACTCCAGGAGCGATTATAAAGGCAGGGAAGCACACGGTGTGCGTAGTCTCTCGTAGACAGACGCTTCAACAAAAGAAAGCTCGTTCCTCGTACGGTGTGCGTCGGGCCAGTATGATGTGCGAGTCTATGTCACACCCCGATGACCCTCGTTCGACTCGAGGCTCTGCCCTTGGAGGCTTTGTTGCATTTCTTTTGGGTCCTTTTTCTTGGACTGCGACTGCAGCCGCTGGCGCTGGGATCTCACTACTACTATAAATATGAAAGGTTGAATCGTATCCTGAACGAGGAGACAACTCCTTGAGTCTGAGTTCCTGAGTTTAAATTCAACCACAGCCCCAATCAAATTGAAAAGCGTCCTCAAATTTACCAGACTAATGGGTTCTCTAGGACCGATAACAAAGGCAGGGAAGCGCACGGTGCGCATCAGGGCCTATTCTATGAGCCGCAACAGAATATACAACCCAACGATCCTCGTTCGACTCGAGGCTCTGCCTTAAAAAACAATGCAAGAACAATCTTTTTTGTGTACAACGAACGAGGGTTTAGTCATGCAGCAGCCTAAGTTCCCGACTGTGAGTTCAAATTCAACCACGACCCAATCGAACTGAAAAAGTGTCCTCAAATGTACCGGACTAATGGGTGGTCCAGGAGCGATAATAAAGGCAGGGAAGCACACGGTGTGCGTCGGGCCAGTATGATCCGCGAGTCTATGTCACACCCCGACGATCCTCGTTCGACTCGAGGCTCTGCCTTATTTTGATAGCCAATCCTTTTTTCTTTTTCTTGTACAACTCGACTGCAACCGCTGCCGCTGAAATCTCACTACTACGTACGTATTCAAGGCTGAATCGTATCCAGAAACTCAGCGAGCCATGCAGCAGCCTGAGTTCCTGAGTTGAAATTCAACCACAACCCCAATTGAATTGAAAAATGTCCTCAAATTTATCAGACTACTGGGTGCTCCAGGAGTGATAATAAAGGCAGGGAAGCGCACGGTGTGCATCGGGGCCTATTCGCGGCCAGAAGGTATAACCCGACGATCCTCGTTCGACTCGAGGCTCTGCCCTAAGGCATCGAACTTCAGAAACTTTTTTCTTCTTGTACAACAGCAACTGATTCCTTCACGGTTAAATTGTACCTAGAAACTCATTGAGCCATACGTCAGCCCGAGTCCCTGACTTTCCACAACCCCAATCGAGAAAAGTGTCCTCAAATTTACCAGACTACCGGGTGCTCCAGGAGTGACAGTGAAGCACCTGGTGTACATCGAGGCCTATTCACACGCCTGAAAAGATGTATACCCCGACGATCCTCGTTCGACTCGAGGCTCTGCCCTATCCTGTCATGAGGGATTTTTCAAAACATCGAATTTTTTTCTCATACAACAGCAACCGACTCCTTCAAGGTTGAATTGTATCGAGAAACTCATTGACTCATACGTCAGCCCGAGTTCCTGACTTTAAATTCCACCCCGACCCCATTGAATTGAAAAATGTCCTCAAATTTATCAGACTAATGGGTGCTCCAGGAGCGATTATAAAGGCAGGGAAGCACACGGTGTACATCGGGCCCTAATATCTCTGTGATGCTCGGCACAATATATAACCCGACGATCCTCGTTCGACTCGAGGCTCTGCCTTATCCTGTCATGAGGGAACTTTTTCAAAACATCGAATTTTTTTCTTATACAACAGCAACTGATTCTTTCACGGTTAAACTGTGCCTAGAAACTCATCGAGACATACAGCAGCCCGAGTTCCTGACTTTAAACTCAACCACGACCTATGGCCAATCAAATCGAAAAACGTTCTCAAATGTACCAGACTAATGGGTGGTTCAGGAGCGATAATGAAGGTAGGGAAGCGCACGGTGCGCATCGGGGTCTATTCGCGATCAGAAGATATAACCCGACGATCCTCGTTCGACTCGAGGCTCTGCCCTACGTTTGCTTTGAATGTCTTTATTCATTTTTTTTTTTTCACTTCCTTGGACTACAATTGCAACCGCTACCCCTAGAATTTTAAGAGCGTATGAATGTTCAATGATTTTTATCCTGAACTGTTGAACGAGGAGACAACTCATTGAGCCATGCGGCAGCCCGAGGTCCTGAGTCTAAATTCAACCACAACCCCAATTGAATTGAAAAATGTCCTCAAATGTATCAGACTACTGGGTGCTCCAGGAGTGATAATAAAGGCAGGGAAGCGCACGGTGTACATCGGGGCCTATTCGCGACCAGAAGATATAACCCGACGATCCTCGTTCGACTCGAGGCACTACCTTATCATTTCAGGAGTTACCTTTTTTTTACATTTAATTTTTTCTTATACCGACTCTTTCAAGGTTGAATCTTATACAGAAACTCATCGAGCCATGCAGCAGCCCGAGTTCCTGAGTTTAAATTCAACCACAACCCCAATTGAATTGAAAAATGTCCTCAATTTATCAGACTACTGGGTGCTTCAGGAGCGATAATAAAGGCAGGGAAGCGCACGGTGTGCGTCGGGACAATATCTGATGGCAGGCATGTATTACACCCCGAAGGTCCTCGTTCGACTCGAGGCTCTGCCCTTGGCTTTGTTGCAGTTCTTTGGGTCATTTTCTTGGACTGCGACTGCAACCGCTGCCGCTGAAATCTCACTACTACGTAAGTATCCAAGGTTGAGTCGTATCCAGAGACTCAGTGAGCCATGCGGCAGTCTGGTTCCCGAGTCTAAATTCAACCACCACCCAATCGAGTTGAAAAAATGTCCTTGAATTTACCAGACTAATAGGTGCTCCAGGAGCAACAATAAAGGCAGGGAAGCGTACGGTGTGCATCGGGCCCTAATAAATGGTGCTGGAATCCAGAATATACAACCCGACGGTCCTCGTTCGACTCGAGGCTCTGCCCTACCATAAAGATGTGGTTTTTTTTCATTTTCATTTTGACTTTACTTGGACTACACCTGCAACCGCTGCCCCAGAAATTTTAATAGCGTATACTGTACGTACCTGTATGGAAGCAACGCCTAAAGCAGCGTGACACACCTGTTGCCTCATTTTCAGGCAACGGAACCATTGTGATAGTGACCGTTGCTTGAATAGGCAACAAGTTTTTTTTGTTTCTTTCTGACAATGTGGAGGGATTTCAACGAGATGGAGCACAGTTATTCTGTTCCAATCCTGTAATCAATGATTTACAAGCCATTCTAGCAGCTCGCAATTTTTTTTTCCGAATTTCTTTTCGCCGTGTCACGATTTTTTCAAGGCAACGGCCCCACCCGTGATCGTGACGGCGCCAAAAACAAGCAACGCAACGGCCCTATCGTGACCGTGACGGTTGCTACCGTACAGGTACGTACAGTAAATGTTCAATGTAAACCGTTGAACGAGGAGATAATTCCTCATTGACTCATACGGACCCCCGAGGTCCTGAGTTTATAGTCAACCACAACCCCTATCGAATTGAAAAAATGTCCACAAATTTACCGAACTAATGGGTGCTCCAGGAGCGATAAAAATGGCAGGGAGGCACACGGTGCGCATCGGGGCCTGATATAAAATCCGCTAGAATACAACCCGACCATCTCTCGTTCGACTCGAGGCTCTGCCTTATCATTTCACGAGTCACCTTTTTTTTAACATTTAATTTTTTCTTATACAGCAACAACCGACTCTTTCAAGGTTGAATTGTATCCAAACTCATCGAGCCATACAGCATCCCGAGTTCCTGCGTTTAAATTCAACCACAACCCCAATCGAATTGAAAAGCGTCCTCAAATGTACCAGACTAATGGGTGCTCCAGGAGCGATAATAAAGGCAGAGAAGCACACGGTGTGCATCGGGGCTATTAAAAGCCCGGATAGGACGCACAACCCGACGATCCTCGTTCGACTCGAGGCTCTGCCCTGATTTTGAAGGAAAGATTTTTTCTTCTTGTACAATTGCAACTGCGACCGCTGTCGCTGGGCTTTCACTACTACGTATAAATATTCAAGGTTGAAGGAGACAACTCATTGAGTCACGCGGCAGCCTGAGTTCCTCGTCAAACTCAACCACACACAACCCCATCGAATTGAAAAACGTCCTCGAATTTCCCAGACTAATGGGTGCTTCAGGAGTGATAGTGAAGGCAGGGAAGCACACTGTGTGCATCGGGGTCTATTCACTGAGCCACAACAGAATATACAAGCCAACGATCCTCGTTCGACTCGAGGCTCTGCCCTGAGGCGTCGATCTTCAAAAACCTTTTTTTTTGTACAACTGCAACTGCAATCGCTGCCGCGGGATTTGAGTGTTGCGTATACGTATTCCACGCTGAGTGATATCTTGATCATGAACGAGGATACAACACTTGGAGTCATGCAATAGGCTGAGTTCCTGAGTTTAAACTCAACCACAGCCATCGATTTGAAAAGAGTCCTTACATTTACCAGACTAATGGGTGCTTCAGGAGTGATAATAAAGGCAGGGAAGCACACGGTGTACATCGGGCCCTAATATTTCTGTGACACTCGGCACAATATATAACCCGACGATCCTCGTTCGACTCGAGGCTCTGCCCTACCATAAAGATGAGGCTTTTTTCATTTTCATTTTGACTTACTTGGACTACAACTGCAACTGCTGTCGCCGGGATTTGAGTGCTACGTAAAGGTCGAATCGTATACTGAACGAGGAGACAACTCCTTGAGCCTGAGTTCCTGAGTTTAAATTGAACCACAACCTAAATCGAATTGAAAAATGTTCTCAATCATATCAGACAATGGGTGCTTCAGGAGTGATAATAAATAAAGGCAGGGAAGCACACGGTGTTCATCGGGGTCTATTCACAAAATGTCTTGACAGGATGTACTACCTAACGATCCTCGTTCAACTCGAGGCTCTGCCCTTATGAGAGACAAGTCATTTTTTCGTGTACGACTCGACTGCAACCGCTGCCGCTGAAATCTCACTACTACGTACGTTTTCAAGGTTGAATTGTATCCAGAAACTCATTGAGTCATACAGTAGCCCGAGTTCCTGAGTTTAAATTCAACCACCTAATTGAACAATGAAAAAGGTCCTCAAATTTATCAGACTAATATGGTGCGGTTCATTTAGTCACCACCAAAATGTGACAAGTCAAAATCGGCTGGAGGCCGGAATTTTTTTGAATGTGTACCTCTGCGGCCATTCGGCAGCATCAAATGTACTGGGGATCCATCTTTTCTGTCCCAGTTCTGAGAGTATACACGCTCAACCACAATTTCATGCCTCAAAATCAGCGAAACATCTCGGTCGATGGACATGTATCGTGAGGTACTGCACTAGGATGAGGACTCATAAAACATAATTTCATGTCTGCAGGTTGAATTTGAGGTCTACATATGTTCTGAAGGGGTTGCAGAGCCTGTTGACCTATAGGAGGCTGGTTTGCGTGGGCAGTCCCAATTTGGGCCGATTGAAATTTTATAAGTTCCTCAGTTTTGAGTCTAATAAAAATCGGTCTTGGGAAAAGTTTCCCCTTGTTGAAAGGAGTCTTTTCACAAGAGGAACAAGAAGTTGGATTTTTTTTGAAGGAGCAGTAACAGTTGTCACAGAGTGGTGGTGACTAAGTGAACCGCACCATAGGTGCTCCAGGAGTGATAAAAATGGCTGGGAAGCACACGGTGTGCGTCGGGGCCTATTAAAACGCCTCAATGGATGTATACCCCGACGATCGTCGTTCGACCCGAGGCTCTGGCCGTCCGCTGGCAGAAGTCATCTTTTTTTAATCATTTAATTTCTTTCTTATACGACAGCAACCGACTCCTTCAGGGTTGAATTGTATTCAGAAACTCATCGAGTCATGTGACCCCCCGAGTCTCTGCGTTCAAACTCAACCACAACCCCAATCGAATTGAAAAGCGTCCTCAAATGTACCGGACTAATGGGTGCTCCAGGAGCGATAATGAAGGCAGGGAAGCACATGGTGTGCATCGGGGCCTGTTTCGAAATTAGGCGCAACGAAAGATACAACCCGACGATCCTCGTTCGACTCGAGGCTCTGCCCTGACGATCTTCAAATACTTTTTTTCTTCTGTCGCCGGGATTTGAGTGTTATTCAAGTTGAAGGAGACAACACATTAAGTCATGCAGCAGCCCGAGTTCCTGCGTTTAAATTCAACCACCTGGTTGAACAATGGAAAATGTCCTCAAAATTTATCAGACTAATTGGTGCTCCAGGAGCGATTATAAAGGCAGGGAAGCACACGGTGTACATCGGGCACTAGATGAGGCTTTTTTCATTTTCATTTTGACTTACTTGGACTACAACTGCAACCGCTACGAGGATTTGAGTACTACGTGTAAATATTCCATATCCTGAGTCCTGAAAGAGGAGAAAACTCATTGAATCACGGCAGCCGGAGTTCCTGAGTTTATGTAAATTCAACCGCAACCCCGACCCCAATTGAAGAAGTCCTCAAATTTACCGGACTAATGGGTGCTCCAGGAGCGATAATAAAGGCAGGGAAGCGCACGGTGTGCATCGGGGTCTAATATCCTCAAGCGCTCGATAGAATATTCGCCCGAAGGTCCTCGTTCGACTCGAGGCTCTGCCCTACCACAAAGACGTGGCTTTTTTTGCATTTTCATTTTGACCTTACTTGGACTATAAATGCAACCGCTACGGGGATTTGAGTACTACGTATAAATATTCCATATCCTGAGTCCTGAAAGAGGAGACAACTCATTGAATCACGGCAGCCGGAGTTCCTGAGTTTATGTAAATTCAACCGCAACCCCGACCCCAATTAAAGAAGTCCTCAAATTTACCGGACTAATGGGTGTTCCAGGAGTGATAAAAATGGCAGGGAAGCACACGGTGTGCATCGGGGCCTATTCCGAAAATAGGCGCAACAAAAGATACAACCCGACGATCCTCGTTCGACTCGAGACTCTGCCATCCATTGAAAGCTCCATTCCTTTCTCTCTATGGTTTTTTTCCCGTCAATTTCAACCCATCCTCATCCTCGTTCAGCTCGAGGCTATGCCCTAGGAGCTTTGATTTGGTATTTTTCCCCCTCAATTACTTGGACCACACCTGCAACCGCTGCCGCGGTTATTTGTGTACTAATAAATATCCAAACTCGAATTGTATCCTCAACGAGGAGACAACTCTTTGAGTCATGTGGCACCTTGAGGCCTGAATACAGGGAAGCACATGGTGCGCATCGGGGCCTATTCAGACGCCTCAAAAGATGTACACCCCGACGATCCTCGTTCGACTCGAGGCTCTGCCCTGGGGTGACTTCATAGATAATACTTTTTTTTCTTCTTGTACAATTGCAAATGCAACCGCTGCCGTTGGGCTTTCACTACTGCGTATAAATATTCAAGGTTGAAGGAGACAAAACATGGAGTCATGCAATAGGCTGAGTTCCTGAGTTCAAACTCAATCACGACTTAAATGAATTGAAAAAATGTTCTCAAATGTACCGGACTAATGAGTGCTTTAGGAGCGATAATAAAGGCAGGGAAGCGCATGGTGTGCATCGGGGCCTATTCCGAAATTAGGCGCAACAAAAGATACAACCCGACGATCCTCGTTCGACTCGAGGGTCTGCCCTATCATACTACATTTGTTTGGATTCTTTTTTCGGTCATTTCTTTTTTCACTTACTTGGCTTACTTGGACGATAACTTCCCCATAAGTTTTAATAGCGTAATGAGTCATATCCTGAACCGTTTAACTTGAACGAGGAGACCACCCCTTGAGCCCGAGTTCCAGAGTTTAAATTCAACCACAACCCCATCGAATTGAAAAACGTCCTCAAGTCATCAGACTAATGGGTGCTCCAGGAGTGATAAAAATGGCAGGGAAGTGCACAGTGCTCTATTACAGCCGATGTCAGTACCGAGGGCGCGGATCGAAAATTTTCTGTTTTGGGATGTTTCCAAAGAATTCCCTATATCTCTGTCAGTTCTTCACCGATTCACATAAAAACTAAATAGATCTACTCAGCTAATTCATACACAATTATTGATAGAGAGGAACTTGCGAAAATATTATGTATTAGGTAATTTCAGTTTTAGGGCTGTTTTTGCACTGAATACCGTCTAGCATGGTGAGAACATTTCCCAGTGACCTAGAATTTTAGGAGGGACAACATGTATATGTTATGAAACAAGTGATAGAGCCAGAACTATATGAAATGTCCAGATGAATGTGATCTTGGCAATATCTCTGAAAGCTAAAAACTGCCAAATGTTTTCACTGGATCTAGAAGGACTGTAACTAAATTATCCTCACTTCTGGCTATATCAAATGTTTTGTCAGGTATGCATGTTGTCTCTCCCAAAATCCTAGGTCACTGGGACATGTTCTGGCCATGCTAGACGGTATTCAGTGCAAAAACAGCCCCAAAACAGAAATTACCTAATACATGATATTTTCGCAAGTTCCTCTCTATCAATAATTGTGCATGAATTAGCTGAGTAGATCTATTTAGTTTTTATGTGAATCGGTGAAGAACTGACAGAGATATAGGGAATTCTTTGGAAACATCCCAAAATAGAGAATTTTCGATCCGCGCCCTCGGTACTGACATCGGCTGTAAAACACCTAATTACGAGTTCTAAAAATTTATTTTTAGACTCGTTTTTATCTCCACTTCTACAGCCAACTGAGA
Source organism: Mycena leptocephala (assembly GCA_029378395.1). Taxonomy (NCBI): domain Eukaryota; kingdom Fungi; phylum Basidiomycota; class Agaricomycetes; order Agaricales; family Mycenaceae; genus Mycena; species Mycena leptocephala. Next base: position 4,321 of record JARJLF010001443.1, on the reverse strand, counting down.
CGAACTTTCTGCTATGACGTATGCGCTTCGTGTTGGAGAAATTTCTTCTTAAGGCAACTTTCCTGTCCCCTTTTGTTTGTCTTCGTACTACGATTTACACTGCCTTTTTGATGTATTTTGTATTTTTGTATTACAATTTTGTGCGTTTGTTTGGTACGGGCGTTCGATGGGCGCTTCTTTTGTCGTAGTCTTCACTGATTGTTCTTGCGTACTTTCCGGCTCATGGTCGCCATTCGTGTATCGTCATCTCTGTTTCGATATTTTTCAGTGTTCGCCTAAAGGGTAAAGGCCTTTAGAGCTAAAGGCCTTTAGGAGGCCTTTATGAAGGCCTTTAATTTTTTTCGCCGAAATTTGCCCTTTATTAAAGGCCTTTAGCTATCACGTGTACATTACATCCCCATCATTAGTCATTCTGATTTTTCCCATCTTTGCTTCTCCCGTCGCGCGCGCGGATGTCTAACGGGAACCCACTATCAGAGTTCTTTCACAGGGAGGACAAGCAGAATGCAGTCCATTTTGTACAAGACCTACTGCAAGGCCTGTGTCAAAAAGCACATGGAAGCTGCCGGGTCTCCGATGACCGACATATTGACAAAAGGACAGTCCTACCTGGATGGTACGACATTGGTCACCCTCGAGCTGTTTTATAGCTCACTTAATCCAGCGTGCACCGCGCAAATAAAATTAGCGGTGTTAGACCGCGTGGGAAATTGATTAAAGGCCTTTACCTGCCCTTTAACTAAAGGCCTTTACCCTTCAAAAGGCCTTTAGAAATCTCGGACCCCCATTAAAGGCCTTTAGGGCGAACACTGATATTTTTACTCCCCCGGTCCAACTGCTTTCCATTGCGGCTCTTTTGCTGTCGTATTTGGTGGGCTTTCTTCTTGGTCTATTCAGCAGCAAAATCCGACTGATTCAAACTACATATTTCCGTCCAAGACTTTATGGTTTAAGGATAATACCTTGAAAACTTCCCCGCCACGTACCACGTGCAGTTGCTTGCCTTCCATATCACCTCAGGCTCTGGAAATAGACGGTATCACACTTACCTCCACCTCCAGCTCTGTCTGGATATTGGTGTGCACGATATCAGGCGCCCCTCTGAATGTTTTGAGCATTTTCCGAATAGGCGAAGTCCACTTCGTGACGGTTCTACGAATCGATTGCAACAGTGACATGGTCGGATATGAGGTTAGAGTCCCAGTTTGATTATTTATTGCGCATATCTTCCTGAGCCTTTGGCTGTGTTGCGGATGTATGCTCTTGTATTTTCTTCTCCACCATTGTTCCTCGCCTATTTTTCCATTGTCTGCAGTGATTGATGGATTGATGTATCACTTGTTCTTAGCTATGTGAGACTTCGGCTTTTCTTCGCCAATTCGACTTCTTCGCATAATATGGATCGAATTTGCCGTTGCATGTGAGATACAATATTCCCCCTCGTCCTATTCTGTCTAGTTTCACTTTTGACCTCTCGCCCAATATCCAGCACTGTAAAATTTCTCTGATGGGCTCGATGTCAGTTATTCGATGTTCCCGAGCGGCGGCCTCTGATGCCTTCGGAGTAAGTTTTTATATCATTTTGAGGTTGATGAATGATCGCTCTAGATGCGCACGGACTGCACTATTGTCTTTGCACTGTCTGTGTTGGGTTCTTTCATGGTTTAGTCCATTGCCGATGACGCCAATGTTATGGCCGCATTGATGGTACGTGTGCCCAGTTTATTTGCCAGATGTGCACGTCATTCTCTAGCTCGCTGATACTCACTCTGAGCTGGAAGATCGTACTGTGGATATACCGGAAGACATTTGGACTCAATTTGTGCTGGTTCTGGTTAAGGATCCGACTCTAACCCCTAAGCAGTCTGCGCAAGTTCGCAGCATAATTGCCTGCGTGTGCAAGCAGTGGCATGTAAGCCTTTTTTTCTTTCTTTTTCGGCTCGATCGGTGTTGATGGCTAACTTATAGGTCGTGTTTATAATACTTCGGCATTTTGCATTGTCATGTTCAAGAGCCTTTCCGTGGATTCAAAATGTATATTCGGCGACATGGACATCCGTCTCTGCTTGCGCGATATCCGTCGAATCCGGGGATCACATGCTTCTATCTGGAGTATGGCCCGACTTGTGGACAATATTTTCGCGTGTATCTCGGGCAGTGCCGATCGCTGGCGCTCATCCAAGTTCGACCTTTCCACGGGGAATCCCATTGTTTTCCGCCGTGTTCAGTTGCATTGCTCAGCCCTTCGTACGCCCCACCCAACGACTTTGAAGTTGGCATATGTTTACATGCTCGGATACTCCCCTCTTCGCCATGCTATTTTCCTGCGCAATAAATATGCGAGTTCTTTGCCTCGGCCATATGAAACCGTTAGACATTTCTCCGAACTACACTCTATTTTTGTCTTCTCTGCGAATCCTTGACGTCGATTTTTTCGGGCCTTTTTTTGTGGGCCGCTTGCTAGAGTCCATTGAGGCACCCAGTTTATCTGATCTGGTTGTCAGACGGGTGTGCGATGATGTACCTCTTCTTCTTCGATGCCCTAGGCTGCTATCCCGGGTCACTTCCTTCTCGGTTCATTCAGGCATTAGGGATGATGTGTCCCTTCATTAAATGTATAGTGCCATGCCTTTGCTGGCGTCGTTGGACCTCACTTACACATTCCATCACGTGTTCAACTCTTACTACGCGTAGATTTATTCTCAGTCACTTGCTCGACTCTCAGTTTATGCTGCGAGATTCAAGGTTCTCCTTCTTTGTCACGTACCAGCGTTGTCGGTATTGAAATTGGTTCGTTTTCTTGCGGAGGCCGCTCCGCACTCGTCGAAGGAGAGTGGAATTCATCGTGTCTGGTTGGAGGGTCCAATAGATGCAGAAGACATTGAGATGGTCAAGTCGTTGCGAGACATTGTTCCCGACTTTCTTACGACTAGTCACTATTGTGTATTCAGTGTGGCCTACCAGCTGTCGGCCCTCACTAGATTAGTTCTTGCCTTGGTTCGTGAACCTTTTGTAATAATAATACTTACTAGGCTGGCTTGAATAATATTACTGTATTCTGAAATTGGCTCTCTCTCTCTCAAAAAAAAAAAGCGCAAAAAAAAAACTCAGGCGCAGCTTCCGTTATACCGGGCACCGCGCAGCGAAATGAACTCGTTTTGCCATGCGCAAGCAATGGCCCTAAAGCCCAAGTAGGATGTGTACCCCGACGGTCCTCGTTCGACTCAAGGCTCTAATGCAATGAGAGAACTTTTTTTCTTTTTGTCCAATTGCAACTGCAACCGTGCCGCTGAAATCACCACTACGTACTAGTGTTGCCGCGACTCGATAAGTTGAGTCGCGACTTCGAAAGTCGACTTAAAAATATATTCGACTCGACTTGACTCGACTTGTAGGTCTAAGTCAACTTGGGTCGACTCAAGTCGACTCCAGAGCCCATTTGGGACAGCAAGGTATTTTTGTGGTTCTAGCTTCATCTGCAGCAGTTTTACAAAAAATCACAAAAACGTGACAGGTGTCACCAGGGTGTCATGCGCTCAGGTCACGGTTCACCAAAATTCAAGAAATTGTTTTTTTGTGCTGTAAACGACTCAGCACACCTTCCTGGAATTTAAACCAGTAAGTCAACTTCAAGTCACTCGAGTCGACTTGTAAGTCAACCCGAGTTGCAGTGTCGACTCGGCTCGACTCGGCTCAAGTCGGCTGCGACTTTGACTTCAAAATGACTTTGAGTTAAGTCGCGGCAACACTACTACGTACGTATTCAAGGTTGAATCGTATCCAGAAACTCATTGAACCATGCAGCAGCCCGACTTCCTGACCTCAAACTCAACCACGACCCCAATCGAGTTGAAAAGTGCCCATAAATTTACCAGACTAATGGGTGGTTCAAGAGCGATAATAAAAGCAGGAGAGCGCACGGTGCGTATTTGAGTCGAGGGTACGCCAGAATATACAACCCGACGCTCTGCCCTGGGGTAATTCATAGAAACAGTTGCAACTGAAATCGTTTCCATGGGAATCTAAATATTAAAGTTTGAATCGTATCCTTTGAATGAGGAGACAACTCATCGAGTCATACGTCAGCCTGAGGCCCGCCTGAGTTCCTGGTAGATCCCGATTCAGAAGTTCAAATCCAACCACAACCCCAATCGAATTTAAAGTGCCCTTAAATTTACCGAACTAATGGGTGCTTCAGGAGCGATAATAGAGGCAGGGAAGCACACAGTGTGCATCGGGGCCTAATATTATTGACCGGATATACAACCCGACGATCCTCGTTCGACTCGAGGGTCTGCCCTATTATACGACATTTGTTGGA
>JARJLF010001442.1:0-77804 GCA_029378395.1 Mycena leptocephala | reverse complement strand
CGGTCCCTGGCCGTCACAAAAAGTTGTCAAGCATCTCATCCAAAAATCATCTGGATATTTTATCTATGCCTCAACAGTCATTAAATTCATTGATGACCCCGATTTCCCGTCCCACAGCCCGTCTTGAAATTATCATGGGCATTGCTGAACCTCATCATGAATCACTCCTTTCCACACTGGACCAGCTATACACTCAAATTCTTGGGGTTGTACCTGATCACTCTCAACTCCTCCGAATTCTGTCTGTCCTTGCCGCCCAGTTGGTTCTCCCCATATTCCAAATTGAACAACTCCTTGGCCTGAAGCCTGGGGATGTTTGGTTGACATTGCGGCGTGTACACTCCGTGATAAATGTGCCTTCGCAGTCCACAGATGAAGACATACTCATAGTCCACCATGTATCATTCATCGACTTCCTTAATGATCAAACACGATCAAGTGCTTTCTACACTGGCATCAGCGGTGTTCATCACCAGAATCTAGTAGGGGACATCCTCAAGGCATTCTCTTACACCAATGATGATCGGTCCCTCAATACCATTGGCCATGTCGCCTGGTAAATCATACAGATTTTATCAAGGAGCATTTATAACCTAATTTATAGGGGACTTGATCTAATATCTGTAACCGCAGCTCGGCCGTCAGCAGAGCTCCTTGACCTTTTACGTTTAACCAACCCCGATTTCATTTTGCAATATGGCGTCGGCGTAGAACAGGCGGGAGCGATCTTGGACTGGTTGAAGGTATAACATATATTATCCATGGTGCCGAGTTTCATCTGGATATAGGAAATTCATCCATCATCGCCCAAGGACCTAATCCAACTCTGGGAAGACTACTACTTCCTGGCTGTCTGTGATGGCATTTGGTCTCGCACTATAAACAGAACAGCAAGAAATACAGAGGAAATACAGGATGTCAAACAAGTTTTAGCCCGGATGTCACCACAGTTGATTCAACTACTTCATGCATATCCGCTACTGTATGATGTGGGCAAGGGCCAACATCCAGCACTGAACGAACTTCGTCCTGTTCTAGGTCACTCATGGGACGAACTGAGGAGCATCATCTGTCCACTTCGCGGACTCGTCAGCCAAGAGGATACAGCACTGGAATTGCTCTTTTTATCGGTATCCCATCGGACGCGCATTCGCGAGCTTCATCCGGACCCAACCCTGGCACACATGGCTCATGGGCCATGCGGAGCATGACTAATCTAACTATATGTCAACTGCCAAAAAGTTTTAGTGAGTTTTTATCGCTCAGTGGTACACTGTACACCTGACGGAATTTCGCATCCAGCGCGGCAGCTCCTTTCTGGGGTTGTGTCTTGAGATCATGTCCCCGGATCCAGATCTTTTGAATACTCTGCTTGAAACCGAACGCTCATCGGCAATCAGTGATCCTAGCCGCCCGCTCAACAAGGCGAACATCCATAATGTTATAGAATGGCTGAAGGTAAATCCTGGCTTAGGAGTGCAGTAAGATCATGTTCATTGATGTACATTCTGCCTACTTAGACATTCCCCGAACCTCCGTGGGACTTGATCGCACGTATCCAAGGGCTCTTGCCGGGCAGCGACAGGCGGAGGGATTTTATTGGCCAGGATCTTGAGCAGTTCTGGGCTGCGTGGAAGGAAAGGACCGGATGGTGACCGAACACTGGGCCAGGTCCTACCCAACCCTCCTGTTGCCTCGTTAGGTAGACACTTGAACCTACACCGAGCCAGCTAGTGGCTAATTTACTGTGCGCAAATGGTGGCTGGCGAAATTAGTAGACTCATGGTTTGTTTGAGCGCGAATGCAACAGGGCTATGCTCGGATTCAATTGAACGGCCTGTGTTACTTGAACAGTTGATGTGCCCAAGGTTATTTCGACAGAAAATTGCGGAAGGCTGCGCGTTCCACAAAAAAAAATGTCTACCTTGAACAATAAAAAAAGCCAAAACCAACCGAATATTCGTATGCGGCCATGTCGGGCTCTATTTCCCGGTCCTCTCGAGTTAAAGAAAGCTCGATGTGCACCGTACACCACGCCCGATGCTTGCACCGGTTCATGCCAGATTATTGAGTAAATTCGAACAAGCGAACCCAAGAGAAGAGAGTCAGCGCACCGGGATTAATTTGAACACCTAGTGTTACCTGTTGTTTAGCCTGAGGGTATTTCTCGCTGTGGACTAACGCCTAATAAGAGTTGAAAGCCCTGCGGTCCGCATAAAAATGCAACAGAGTAAATTCAAAACAAGGCGAATATTCGGACGTGGGGAGTCGAACCCTGTACCGCGAGCTACAAATAAATGCCTGATTAACTCGACCCAATGTGTACCGTACACCACGACCGAGGCTTGCATGAGCGGGATTATTGAGTGAATTTGTTTGAAGAAGGGAACCAACTGAGGAGAGTGCCGACGTACCGAGAATAAATTGAACATCCGGGTGCCATTACTTGTAGAGGTGGGGTATCCTTACGTCGTAGACCACAACATGTCCACAAAAGATCTTGCGGCAGGGAGGGGTAAAAGAGCTAATGAGGTGCGAATGGAACATTCGGACGCGGGGAGTCGAACCTCGGAGAGCGAGTTGGATTTTGTTCAATCACCCTCCAAGAAGAGCTCGTGTGGTAGTAACATACACCACGTCGGATTACTTGCTGGCATCTATTTTGGGTGGGGAGAGAGGGCATGAAATGGCTGACTGGGGATTTGCATCCCAAATTAATCGCACGAAGAAATCATAAAGCCACGAGGGGTGCTGTTTGAGGTCGATCTTGCGATAATTAAAGTCTGCCATGGAGGGGTAGTACCCCGGCCAGTGCAATGAAGACACGCAGGGATACATTGGAGGGGTGGAGCGACTTCAAAGACCGGTTGGATCTACAGATCCGGACTCGGTCAGTGGCGGGAGACTTGGGGAGAGGTGCAATTGCGCGAGCCTGAGGAGGATACTTGTGGATTCACGACGGTGTGCGCGTTCTATGGTGCGGGGGCTGTGAGCAAGAGGCAAGCTTGGAAGAGTTGGGACAAGATCGGCGTCCAGATGAGTCGGATATGTGGGCTTTTTCGGCCGATGGCAAGGTGGCAGTGCAATTCATTCTTCTTTCGCCCACACCATGATCGTTTTCTGCTTCATTCTGGGTATCTTTGAACTTGTACGACCATCCGCTATGCCTCTGGCTTAACCTTGGGAGCTTAAGCGGTTGGGTCCAAGTATTATCGCCGTCCTCCATCGACCACGAGCGCCAATTCAATCTTCGCCAGAATCATGATCATCGATGGCGATACGAAGGATGAATATTAATGGGACTCCGGAGAGAGACGAAGAAAGCCCGAGTACCAGGAGTTCCGAGGTGCCAGCGATCCGGCGGACCAGGACCCGAACATGCACCAAGACCAGAAACGTCGACAACTGGCAACACGGCGGGTTCCTGCATGCGTCATCGGCCGCGCGGGTTTACGAGGTACGTTGCTTTTCATGAATACTAAGCCACATACCTAACCCCGGTGTTAGCACTTGCCTCGCTGATACAATGAGCCGCCTTATTTGTTCCCCTCCGTTTCTTCCATACTCTCCCATCCCACAGAAACATGCTCGACGCCGAGTTTCCTGGATGTCGGTTCAGAGTCGCGATGGCCGGGGGTACGTTCTCTTGCGTTTCTCCCGCTCGTTCTGCGCCGGGAAGCTGTGATGGGGTAGGGCGTATGCGCGCTTCTTCAGAGAAGGGAAGCAACGTGTACGCGTCTGCGAGTCCGGTGGGAGGAAGAGCGTCGGCGCGCAGTCTGCGTTTCACCGATGGCGCAGCTGTGGGCTTGAGGGTGGGGGTAGGGAGGCGTGTGCGGGAGGAGCTGGATGGGGTCGAGCCGCGCAACAGCGACTGCCGCTCTGTGCAGGTGTACAGAGCGGTGTGGGCTCGGGCTCATACTCCCCACTTGCGCGCCTCCCCTCCCTCCCGGGAACGTTCTAACTTCCCTTTCGTCTCCTCTCTCCTTCCCCCTCGTGAATGGCTTGCTGACTCGTATTTTCACAGCCTTCTAACGAAACACACCCACTGCGTGCGTGTTCCCTCTCTTTCCTTCCTCCCTCCCCCCTTTCTTTTCCCTCTCCTTTGACCTTTGAGAAGGGCGGCACGGGTTAGGCGCGCATTAAGCGCCCATCGCATGTCTTCAGTAGGATGCATCATCCTACTCGGGCACCGTCTGGGCGGGTGCGGGGTGGGTGTGGGTGCGCGTCTGCGCGTCGGTCCTCATACCCGTTGCTCTGCCCTGATTTTCAGGTGCAGTATATGCGCGTGAGGTGTCCGGGTTTGCGATGGTGTACATTCGTTTGGCGCGTGCGATGTAGGCGTGCGGAGAGAGGCGGGCGGGCGGGTTAAGATCGTAGGGCGCGCGTACATCCCGTTCACATCCCACGCACCGCGGATCGCGCGCGCTGGATGTTCCCCTGAGGTCGATGGGTGCGCGATGGCGCGCATAAACCCAGCGGGGAGGTGCGTTGTAGCGTGCGATGTCTCTGAGCGCGACGAGACATCGGCGCCGATGTCTCTGCGTGTCATGGAGCGGGACTGGTGACTCTCTGTGTATGTGGCTCACACCTCTTCCTTGGCGCGCGTGTGGATTGGATGCATGCGAGTCCGAGCAGAGTGCGAGTGTGGGGAAATACGCGTACAGCGCCAGAGCTATATGTGATGCGCTCCAGACTCGACGAGCGCGGGCTTGCGTTGCGAGGTGGACGCGATTGTGGCTGCGGGTAGAGACTGGAGGCGGTCTATGACTAGGCGGTGTGCGTACGAGGCTAGCACGATCTCCTGGTTTGCCGGTATACATCCGTGTCTGTGTGGAAGTCAGTAGAGGTGCGCGGAGGTGTATGCGAGGCGGGTGTAGTGCTGTCGGGAAGGTCGCTATGGTGGATTCGATGAGGAATCATAGTCTATGTCAGCTGGGAACACTGGCGTGAATTTCTCGCGCTTCAGGCGTTGTGTGACGCACCGCCGGTGCTCGTGCGTTTGTGGTGCAGGTGAGTAGGTGCGCAAGATGGTCCCTCGCGCCTGCACACCTGATGTAGATGCGAGTGCGTCGATGCGCGGCTCCGTCTTGCTTTTTGGTGTTCGGGACCGTAGTAGACGAATACTAGGCAGGGTGGATACATGCGCGCGCAGATGAATAGTGCGGGCTGTATGCGCGAGGCTGGTGCATGCGCGCGGTCCATGTAGGTGCGCCGTGCATGTCCCCAGGCGCCTGTGGACGGAGATATTGTATGCTTACTGAGGTCCATATTATTCAATCCTTACCATCATACATAATTTCAAATCTCTGCCCTACGTCCCGGCTTCACCGGCCCCTACCCCCGGATACTTAATTCGATGTCGAGGTGCAAGGCTTCGCCCCATCCCACATTTTGCCGCCAGGGGACGACGCTGAGTTTTTCTTGCTGCACTAATTTCGCTTCACTACAGAACCCCACATTGCGCCAGAGAAAGCGTTGCACGCCCATCTGGGCTGCTTTCTAATGCTACTGGGATCATGGCCGCCAGAGCAGCTCCGAGATAAGACACTGGGAAGGTCCTGCAGAGGAGTCTTGTTGAGACAGGGCCTGGCTTGGAACACCACATTGAGCATTGAGGATGGGAGAACATCGGACAGTCGGATGGTGAAGGAACGCAAGCCTGATCATTATCGTTCGACGGACACCTTCCTTTTGAGTGGGGCTTGAGCACGCGGATGGAGCCGCACAAAAGCATGAAAAAGGGAAGGTTGAAGTTAATTCGTGATGTTCAAAATTAAACGTGAGAAGTAAAGCCTTGAGGCAACCGAGACAATGGTAAATCGGAAATAGAATGGACATACGGCAGCTGCCGGGCGGAGTGGGAGAAAAGGAAACATATAAACATGTGCACATAAAATCGGGGCGTCTGCTTAAGAGGCGAGTAATGTGGTTCCGGAACGTGAACTAACACGCTCTGTCAGAGGCCTGGTGCTAACTGAGCCATTTACAGGTATAGTTGGCAGTGATGCCCCTGTGTCAAGTGCCACTCAATGAATTCAGAATGATGGTTACAGTGTGGGTTGGTTCATCAGACAAAGAATGTCGCATTTTGGTCACTGGGAGTCCACCGTGAGAAAAGGCATGCTCCACATCAGTGGGGAGCCGAACTTGTGAGTCCTATGCACGAATTAATTACGAATATGTACATACCCGGAATAGAAAAGAAAGTTCAATGCTATCTCTCATGCAACCAGAGGCTATGTCCGAGCAAAATAAGATGCTTCCGGTCCATCTATCATTAGTTGATGTATGTACGTCTCAACACTCTGAACTTGACTGGTGCCAAAAGTACCAATAATAAATAATACTCACTACGTTCCGGCCCCTGATAGACAGAGGGTCTGGCTGCCAGCATAGTAGCCAAGCCAGTCTGGCTACGCATGTCTACACATCGTAGACATAGTACATCTATGTTTGTCATGTCCATGTACCTGAGTCCACCAACATAGACAGCAGATAGACCAAGGTAGCCAGAGGTAGACTGAGGCAGACTCACATAGACCAACTGCTTTTATATTATTTCACAATGGTGTGTTTCAGCAGATTGGCGCGAGCAGGATGCGTCTATGGGCGTAGACGGACATAGATGGACGTAGACATAGGCAGCCGAACCGTGTCCACGTGGCGTAGCCGCAGGTAGCCGAGCAACAACAGATCTGCGTCTCCCTCCCCTGTCTACCCCCATCGACAGATGTAGCCAGACTTGGACCGATGTAGCCACAGGTAGCCGAACGACGACAGGGGTCTGTCTATGGGGGCCCGGAACGCAGTGACTGTTCTTCCTTTAAATTTTGTCCTGGACTGTTATTAGCATGAAATACATCTGTGTCCTGCTTTGACCATTGTGCAGTACATGGGAAGATATCATGGTATCACAGCAAATATAGCTATCAATGGACAGCTTCTCAGATGGCGCCAAGAACTTTTTTCCTAGATCTCTCAATATAGCTGCTCATTCAATAGTATCATTTGATGTGGTCAACTTCTACACCAGATACGAGCATCGCATCTTTCGTACGGGAGATGAACAGTAGCCAATGAACGTGAAAGTCCCATGCACAAACAGGATAAATACCTACATCTCTCGCACCCCATGAGCCATCACAAAGATGCCCCCCCAACCCACTGCCACTCAAATTCGGCTGAACAACATTACAACATGTTTGACTATTACTGTGAATACTCTGGCAATCCTTGCTAGCAGTCTCAAGAGCCCCTTTCTGGAGGCCATTTATAATACAACTCAGTCTCTGTTGAAAAATATGGAGGTGAATAACCATTGAGTTTGCGACAACCATAAATCTTAATCATCTGTAACAGACGGTTAAACAAAATAAGAATGAATGTACCCAATTATTGGAGCAAACTTACGAGTTGCTGAATACAATTCTAATGGTTCACATCACCTCAGATATGGCTGGGGAATTGCCACCAAGTGTACTGAAGCAGATTGGAAAATTCACGGAGTATGTTGCTGAACTTTGAAAAAGAAAACTCCCTTGATATTGACCACTGCTATCAGGACCCTCCACAAAATCCACACATTTGTTGAAGCTCAACAGAATGGCAACAAGCTCAAGAACTTTTTCCATAAAGGCGAGATGAGCACACTCCTCAAGGATTGCAAGGCAGGATTGCAACAAGGACTTGAGATTTTTCAGGTGTGCTATCTGTTTGGTGATTCAATCACTCATTGAAGGACTTAAATGTAGGTCCCAATGGTCAATCATGTGAAGGACATTACACAGATGCAAAAAGATGCTGAAAAGCGACACACAGAAGTGCTTGCCATGATTGAAATTCTGTCAGATGCAACCAGTTCAGATGGATCTTCCTCTGTATGAAAATCTACTCCTCTGAGATAATCAGGTAATAAATGGCATACAGATCAGCAGGCTTTATTTGGGCTCTCATAACAGGTCAGTTTCTGCTCAGCTCTCCATGATCTCTCTTATATCTGACATATATTCAAGCTCCAACTCAATCTCCATGCTACCATCAGAGCCAAAGATATTCCATGGGCGAAAGTCAGAGCTTTCAGACATTCTTCACCTTTTTGGCCAAGGAACACCCAGAATTGCAATTTTGGGTGCAGGTGGAATGGGAAAGACCAGTCTTGCAAGAGCTGTCCTCCATCACACAGAAATTACTGAGAGATATAATCAGCAACGGTTCTTTGTTGCTTGTGATTTGGCAACAACCCAAGTGGGACTTGCTGCTCTTATAGGAGCCCATATTGGACTGAAGCCAGGAAAAGACCTTACTCGCCCAGTCATCCAATACTTCTCCAGCAGCTCGGACTGTCTCCTAATTTTAGACAATCTTGAGGCATTGTGGGAGCCAGCTGAGTCTCGTGGCAATATTGAAGAATTCATGTCATTGCTCACTGGGGTGGGTCATCTTGCATTGGTAGTAGGTCTCCCAAATTCTCTCACCTACGCTTTCAACTTATAACAATTAGATCACAATGCGAGGAGCAGAAAGACCTGCTAAAGTGGCATGGACTCATCCATTTCTACCACTGTTGAAGCCCTTGGAACAAGCTGCAGCACGACAAACATTTATTGATATTGCAGACAACACACATGATCCAAATGAGGTTGACAAGGTCCTCTCTCTGACAGACAATATGCCCCTTGCAATCAGTCTTATAGCTCATTTGGTTGACTCTGAAGGCTGCTCCCATGTATTATCTCACTGGGAGGAGGAGAAAACATCCTTGATCTCAGATGGATATGATAGAACATCCAACTTGGACTTGTCGATTTCACTGTCATTTTCAAGTCCTAGACTCAATCCCCATTCAAAGGATCTTCTGAGCCTCCTGTCAATGCTCCCTGATGGTCTTTCAGATGTTGAGTTGGTGCAGAGCAAGCTTCCAATCAACAATGTCCTAGGTTGCAAAGCAGCATTGATTCGTACCAGCTTGGCCTACAGTGATGAACACAAGCAGCTGAAAGCACTGGTACCTATCAGAGAGTATATGCAGAAGATTCAGCCACCTGGAGATCACCTCATTCGACCTCTTCTCAAACATTTCCAGGAATTACTTGAATTCTACATGGAATACCAGGGAAATCAATCGGGTTCTAACACAGTTGCTCGAGTATTATCAAACTACTCAAACATACAAAATGTCCTTCAGAATGGGTTGCAGCATGGTCATCCAGACCTAGCGAACAGCATTTACTGCATATGCTATCTGAATAACTTTAGTCAACGCACTGGGCAAGGAACTACTTCTCTCAGTCAACAGATTCACAATCTCCTTCCACACTTATGTGACCATCGCCTGGAGGCTTATTTCATTATCGAGTGCTTCAACTCATGGAATTGGCATTTAATTTCCGATGCAGAGGCATTGGCTAACAAGGCTTTGGAACACTTCAAGGAGTTTGATGACCCAGATCTCAAATGTATGCTCTCTGATTATTACTGGTTTGTTGGAACTCATATAAATTCATGTAGGCAGATTATATCACGCTTTGGTGGCCTATAATCGGACACAGGGTCATCTATCCTTTGCCACAAAACTTTCTGGAGCTGCTATATCTTTAGCATTTTCAACTGGAAACACCAAACAGCATTCCCTAGGATTGCTCAACCTTGCATGGGTGAAATGGGACCTCGGTAATTACTCTGCAGCTCAAGTGCATGCAAAGGAGGCCCAACGGCTAGCTCTAATTTCTGCTGATTTATACAGGGAAGCACAGGCACTCCGTATTGAGGCTACTTGCTGCTATACATTGGGGAACTATACAAAAGCCATGTCTCTCTGCATTAGGGGAAGAGACCTCTTAGGTCTTTGTGGCATGTCTCATGGGCATGCAGACCACAGCATTATGAATGCACAGGTGGAAATCCACAGGCATAAATCAGAATATGTTGAGGCTCGCAGTATCCATGTTAGGATTCTTGAAAGAATCACAGCACAGAATCTCTACAGCTACGGTTTTGGTTTACTCAATGTCGCTGAAATTGATGTCTTGATTGGTGCTGCAAAGAATGATGTACAGAGGAATTGTGACAGAGCCAGACAAATGTTAGACACTGTGGGTGACATCGAGGGAGTGACATTATGTGATATTATTCTTGCAGATCTCCACCTGAGGGAGGGGAATTCATTGGCAGCACAGACTATTTATGAAAGGTGCTCCAAATTAACCTTGGCATCCTCTCAAATCACCACTTACTGTCTGGAACGACTCGGTAATGTCAGTTGCTGGGGTGATTTGGATGGGATGTCCAGCTGGACCACAGTTTTTCTCGTGCATTCTCTTAAAAGAACAGAGAAGCTTGGAATCTACAAGGCTCTAAAATTCCTTGGAGATGTCTTTCTTTCCCATAATGATGAGCAGACAGCCATCAGTTTATTCACAATTGCTTTAGAAGGATTCACTGAGATGGATGTGCATCGCAGCAGAGCTGAATGCATGCTCCAATTCGGAGACATTTCTATGGGACATGGTGACCTGCTCAAGGCAGTGGAGTTTTGGGAGAGAGCAAAACCCTTATTTGATCGCTCTTCACAGACCAAACAGGTTCACTGTATCAATGAGAGACTTGCTGGTATCAGCAATGATGTGCTGGAGCAACACAAAACAACTTGGCTCATCTGGCAGAGCTCAATGCATCAGCTGGGAATGCAGAGGGACTGGAGGATGATCTATCTGACATTGAAGACCTGGATAAGATGGACATGGGGGATGGGAAAGAGGTTGGTTTGATTGCAGCCTGAGGCTTCCAGGAATCATATGTTTTTGTTGGTGATTTTCCATGTCGTTATTTATGATTACTTACTTGCTACATGTGTCCTGGGTTTGGTTTGAAATGAATGATCAGTTTGCACTGCAGCCAGCTAATGGCTGTTTGGCGTTGTGCAAATTGATGGCTACTTAATGGCTTGAATGGCTTCGGCAATTGCCCTTATTTTTGGTGTCACTGAGTTACACTGAGTTACTTCTGAGTCATACAGCTTATGTATGAGTGATTAGTCCCATCAACATATATAACAGTCGAATTGTAGGGCCAAAATACTTAATCTGGTTGAATTTCGAGGTTTCATGCAGTTCAGGGTGGTGTTCAACATCAAGGCCTTATTCAGGGTCCGGGTTTTGGTTAAGGCCTTGGCCCTTAATAAGCCTTAATTAAGCCCTCCAAATTAAGGCCCTAATATATTTTTCAGGCACCATTTCAGCGGCAGAAAGACATTGAAATAATAAACTATTCATCATCTTCGTAATCATCACCCGATCCTTCCAATTCTCTGTCATCTAGCTCTTCATCCGAATGTTCCACTACCAAGAGTTACATCAACAGCTCCTCCTGACTAAAGACTTTGCTGGGCATGCATTCAGGTGGCTGGGGGATTTTTGCCACCAAAAAGTCATGAAAGGGGGCAAGGCAGCCATCGCATGCAGTGCTTGGGGGCAGGCAGCTGAAGAGCAGTGCAGGCTGGATCGCTCGGCCCGGACCCAGGGAGACTGTCAACACAGTAAGCCTTGATTTGGGCCAAGTTCTGTTTCTCACCTTGATAGAAATGGGCCCAGGGTGGTAGTCTCTTTGGAGGCATAGCTGAATGGCCGCTGGATGGTCCTTGCGTGCGATAGAAAACCTTTTGATCGCAAATCGAAAATTTGATGTGATTATTACCCCTGATTAAGGCTTAGGTTGAATCCTGGCTGTCTTTAACCCTTAATGGTAAGGGGTTATTAAGCCTTAACCATGTTAAGGCTTAAACCTTAAGGAGAACACTGGTTCAGGGGGATTCCAAGGGCATTCTTTGAGGTCCATGTGTGATAACAGATTCATTGACACTTTGTCTAGCAGAAAAAAGCTTACACTGACTTATTTCATTAGCCAATATTGAATGTGAGACAGGAAATGGGTCTTGAATATTGACAAAGCTTCTGTCAGTGTTCAGAAGTTCGACGTTATTTAGAATTCTGAGTACAAGTTGTTTCTTATCACTTCATCCCTTACTCTGTTCAAGTAATCAGGAATAAAGGAGGGTTAGTTCAGCCTCCCAATTTGCAATTTTTTGGGTGGCCGACTTTGTGCAATTTTTGAACACGTGGGCCTGGCTTCGTACCTGCGCACTTTGCAGGCTTTTTTAAACTATATCTGCTTGCTGTGGACTTCTTATAGGTTCATTGGTTTGGTTGGGACATGGACATGGAGCCAGCTGTGTCATGATCTGGCATTTCACGAACCCTTTTCAACTTTTCACAGCGGGTTTATTCCATACGCCAACCGGGTTATTCCATAAACCCAACCCACATACCACCGGATTATTTCACGATTTCCACTCGTGGTCACAACCAGAAGACACGAAGGCGTGTTACTTCAGCAACACTGACCGGGTTATTCAATAACCTGTGTTTCCAATTATTGGATAACATATAGGGATGGAGACCCCCTCTATCCGCAGAACGTATAGGGACTCATCCCTGGGTCCTGATCGATGCTCCTACATATTCAAACACGCCCTATGTGTTGTGATTCCGATTGATCAACTCCTAGATAGATACAATATATAAACTCTGTGGGATCTCATGTACTGTAGATTCTACCTCATCTAATATCGAGTCTATCTTGGCTGGACAATGACGTAGTGCTTTCTCACAACTACCCTGTTTTCCTCTCTGTTGTATATTCTCCTCTCCTCGAGATTTTCTCGAGTCTGGTGTCTGGGCAGTTACCATACCGTTTTTGGGTCATTTACGACTCCCCCCCCTATCGACATAAGTCGATTACCTCCTCCTGACAACGAGGTCATTCGACATTATCTCCTAGTGGGGTATTGTGTCACTTTCTAACTGGGTTATTGACCATCGTCCCGGCCGGGTTATTCCCTGTCACCCAACATCCAGCCGACTTAGGGCTCGTCTTGACATAGTTCTTGAGTATAATGTAAAATCAGTGTGTTTATCTCAAACACGTGACCATGCCAGCGGACTTTAAAAGCGACAGCGCCCAATACACGCCTCTTATCTGCAACCACCACCATGTCTGTTCTGCCAAACTCGACTAGTTTGCTCCCTCCACCTCAAGACACTGTAGTTGTCACTGTCCTTCCTCCTACAGCAGCTGAACAGAAATTCGATGAGATTGTCGCCCTAATGCCCCAGAAACACACCCAGACTCAGAAGAGAGCAAAGCGAGACACCATGTGTGTCCTATACTTCCTCATTTGTGCTCTTGTGCTCACTTAGTTCTTCCAGAGAAACTAAATCTCCTCTGGACAAGCTTGTATCGATTGCTAGGTACTTTGTGCGTGCTGTTGATCCCTACATGGACGTTGTGAGCCTCCACTGTGTGTCGACTCTGGCAACCGCCCAAATGCGCAACAAGGAGAAAAGAGGAGACTGAAACAATAGTACGGACGAATGGCGGAGCATAACTTCAAATCGGAACACCTTCGAAATGGACATGAAGGATTGCGAGATAAAAACGCCAGCGGAACTCTCAGACACAGCGAAATAAGCGTTGGTAAAGGTGTCACTGGCAAATCCACACTCCCATACGAGACCGTGTAATGCTCCGCTCGCACGAACTCCGTTGCGCATTTCCGCATACCCGCTCGCCGTTTCCCGCACGCACGCTTGTTGTTTTGCGCTCGCTGTTTCCCGCACGCGCGCTCGTTGTTCTCCGCACGCCCGCGCTCGCTCGCATTTCCGCTACGCCGCTTGTTGTTTTGCGCTCGCTGTTTCCCGCACGCGCGCTCGTTGTTCTCCGCACGCCCGCGCTCGCTCGCATTTCCGCATACCCGCTCGCCGCTTCCTGCACGCACGCTCGTTGTTTTGCGCTCGCTGTTTCCCACACGCGCGCTCGTTGTTCTCCGCACGCCCGTGCTCGCTGGTTTTCCACACGTCCACGCCCGCTCGCTGCATCGTGCCTCCTCCTCCGCCTTGCGCTTCCCCTCCGCCTTGCGCTTCCCCTCCGCCTTGCGCTTCCCCTCCGCCTCGCGCTTCCCCTCCACCTCGCGCTTCCCCTCCGCCTCGCGCTTCCCCTCCGCCTCGCCTCACCTCCGCCTCGCCTCCCTCCGCTTCGCCTCCCTCCGTTTCGCCTCGCTTCGCTTCGCCTCGCTTCGCTTCGCCTCGCTCGGCTTCGCCTCGCTTCGCTTCGCCTCGCTCGGCTTCGCCTCGCTCCACTTCGCCTCGCCGGCGAAGCCGAGCCAGGCGCCGAACGCGATAAAAACTGGATATAGGACGAGTAGGGTATGGATATGGAGCTCGAAGAACGGCCGTCAAGGAGGAGTAGGGCAATCAAGTCAAGAACGGTATCAATAGGACGAGGAGACGAACTCCGTCCAGGAGGAATAGGCCAACCAAGTCAAGAATGGTATCGATATGACAAAGGAGATGAATTCCGTCCAAGAGGAGTAGGACAACCAAGTCAAGAATGGTATCAATATGACAAGGAGACGAACTCCGTCCAGGAGGAATAGGCCAACCAAGTCAAGAATGGTATCGATATGACGAGGAGATGAACTCCGCCAAGGAGGAGTAGGACAACCAAATCAAGAATGGTATCAAAAAGACGAGGAGACGAACTCCGTCAGGAAGGAGTAGGACGACCAAGTCAAGAATGGTACCGATATGACGAGGGAAGGAATTCCGACAAGAAGGAATAGAATTCGATCGACTCCAGAACCGCGCTGTAAAAATATCTCCGCGCTGGAAAGGAGCTATCCAGCTCGGGGAAAAGTAACAGGACAAAGGAGAAACGGGGTCCACGACACGGGAGGGGCTCGACCAGGCTGACGACAACGTCATAGGAGTACCTCCGTCAAAGGGGACTTCGCCAGCAAAGGAGAAGAGGAAAGCGGACTCCTTCAGGCCTAAAGGGGGTAGGAGCTACCTTGTGGGCTGAGGGCTGTGTCTGGAATGAAGGACGCATGTCGGGACGATGTGCCGGTGGCTGGGCAAAGAGTATAAAAACCTAGCGTATTATTCGAGAATGGCATCTTGTATTTCCCCACCTAAATTCCTAAGGCTCTCACAAGCCGAGAAAGAACTCTTCCTCCGTCTTCTGACACGAGACGGACAACAAACCGAAGTACCACAAAGTACAGGTTAAAGCAAGACCCGGAGCGCAAGGAGTGGCCAATCAGTCGCTTCCAGTAGGGAACTCCGACCAGAAAAAGGACCAGGTCGTATAGGAGATCCTGAAAACGATAAAATGCCATGTACCAAAGGTGGAGTGGTATCAAAACAGCCAGCAACAGAATTCCTGTTAGCATGTAACTGTTCCGACCGAGTAGTATCGGAAGGCAAACGGTCCTTGACTTGGGATAATTCGGAGAAATCCAGTACCCATAGCCATCTACCAACCGGCACGGTCACCTCGTCAGCGAATATCTCGCCTCGAGGTTCAAGCGGAGACATAAAGAAAGGGGTCCCAAAGGAAGGGAATAGCGGAGTTTAGGCTACGACATTCAAAACAGGCCCCGAGGTCCCGCACAAATAAACGGAGAAGAAGATCACAACGGAGAAATAAAACCGCAGCTCAGAAAACCCTACCCACTGCACAGAGCAAACACCCGGAGGAAGTAACGCGACTCTATCCGCGACTCTTTCCGTCCTCCCTCGACAGGAGCCTGTATAGGATACGCAACCGAGTTATCGGACCCCGGAAGGCTGAAAAGGAGCGAACTCCGTATCCCCCAGCGCACTAAGGCTTCTCAGTGCTCCGTGCTGAAAGCCTGTAAAAATAACAGATCCTGCCCACCCATCTAAAGATCTATCCCTTGTAAACTTAACCCATCGTACTTCGGAGGAATAAAAACCACCCGACACTTGCTACACAAATTTCCCCCTAGAGGACGATACCTTTTCTGCAGTACTGTACCCACAGACGTAACATTCGTCTGACAGTCAAGAAACCGCAGTCCGCATCACAACGTCGGCCTTGCCTTATTCTATGGATCACTTGTACACTGAGGCCCAGCTCAGGCCCAAGACCCTGTCAATGCTGTTTCATTGCCCGACAGGTGTGTCACTGCAACTTTTTACATGTCTTTTACTGCTCATGTTACTTCCAGTGAATGCATTAAGTAAGAGAAGCATACAAATACTTTCAACAACATGCTCATGAAGTCGCCCGGGTCGCTAGATATCATGCATGAGTTCCAGAGGGACAGAGAGGAATGGGCAAGGTTCGTGTTGATGGTGCGCACTTCACTTTTGCCCTCTCACTGGCACTGATGTTTATGTGTTCTACTAGTTCTGCGAGGCAGCAAGTTGAGCATGTCAAAACGACATGAGTGGCCTCAAACATAAACATATCTGCCTTCTGCCCAACCCACTCGTTGATTCCCTTGTCCCGACGATTCCCGAGATGGTCTCAAAGTCAAATAGTGGCCTTAACTATCCAATGTTGCGAGACATGCTGATTCTGTGGCCGCTTTGTCTACAGACATACGAAAAGCAAACACTCCCAGATGACGCTCCTCAAGATGCTCAACCCACTGCAACCCCAGAGGCAACAGCATATGTGAATATATGCGCATATATTCTCCACTGATGTCTTTCTAGCATGCTCAAAGCTTTGATGAAGGACAAAACCATTGACAAGAAGCTGGCCCTCATCACCACCAGAAGGCAATACAAGTACCCCTCATGTTTATATGCTGAGGGTACATTCGACATGATGGATCCCGAGAGGGGCCTTTTTCGAAGCCATTTCATCTTATGCGTGGGTCACCACCCTCCATCATCTTCATCTCCTTCCATTCATTCCTGCTCACCCATAAACTCTTCAGCATATCTGGACAGCACCATCCTCGGCTCTCCATGGTGCAAAAAAACCACCAAAGATCTGTAACACCCGCTGAAACGGTGCACTTAATATATGTCTTGAATATGCTAGTTATAGCATGTTGTGGAAACAACACTAAAACCACACAAACAATATCTTATCACTCCCAAAAGACTAGCGTAATCTTTAGTGAGTTCGGATCCAGGCCGTAGTATGCAACCAACAGGTTTGGATTGTAAGGTAACAATGAAAACAAGTACTATGAGGCACTAACAAAGTCCCCATGGCACTTCACTTGGCTAACAACAACAGTTATCTCTCACCCATGGCATAGGATGAATGTTTGTATGAGATGGATACAAGGTAGTGACTATAAAGATAGTTCTATCACTTCAGGGTAGAGTTTGTACTTGGTGTTCACAAAATATCCCCAGCAATGGCTATTCCAATTAATATATTGAGGCAAGCTGATTCTTCCTTTCCAATGCTCTTTACTGCATGACTCTCCTGTACAGTAGACCTAAACTTTTCCTCATTTAAGGATATTTCCTTCACTTTAATAATACAGCTTAAGCCTTGACTGCAAAGTCCAACTAATTGAAGCAGCTGACAAGTCACAACCAATTCTCAGGTGGTTAACCATTTGAAGCTTAACTGATGAGTCCCTTGCTTGACATTCAAGCCAACAACTAATATAAACAAGTTACAAACAGAGATAGTATTCAAATCTCCACAAAATATGCCTGAGGACACCCACGCTGATAGACAGTGTGATGAACTGGCTGTATACAGGTTCTACAGGCTGCTTTTATAGTACTAGTACAAACACAAGGAGATAAACTAGACATATTAACTGGGATGTGGTGCTTGGTCATGTAGGTTCATTCCCTCGTGGTTCTTCGTCGATCCCGAATGGTCCTGGAGCCAGGAGATTGTCGTTATTGACCCTGCAGTCTATATTGGCAATACCACGGTGCCTGCTGCACTCGCAGTACAATGCCGCTTCAGTGATAAGCCCCAGTGAGAAACCCAGCTAAGAAAATCGAGCTAGAACGAGCTAGATCGAGGAATTTGATGGGTCCTCGATTTCACTCGATAATCTGGACTGGGCTTGATGTACCTCGATGAAAATCGAGCAATATCGACGTAAATCGAGCACGAACGAGCTTATATCTGCAGTATCGAGGTGCATCGAGCTTTCCATTACTTTGGTAGGCACATATTGGAATATACAAAATATTCAATTATTGCTCCTACAGTACATGCGCTGCCTACTGCACTATCCTACAGGCCATCGCCCTCCTTCCCTATCTACCCGACCCCCGACCCGACAGACCACACAATTCAGGCCCTGTGTAATGGAGGATGCAGCCACGAGTGAGCAGAATAAGAAAGATGTGGCACTGGACAAGTTGTGAGCAGATACTTGATACAATGAATGAAAGACATACGAAGTGGCGAACGAAATGAAAAGACACGACTCTATAAGCACGGGTAAGTGGATGGATCGGAAGCTGTCCAAGGCACTCACCACACCACAATGGCCTCCCTGTCATCTCCTCAACCGGAATCCTGGGCAACGGACATTCTATCAGTGTAAGAATCAGCAAAGAGGCCACAGGACGTTGGGTAGCGCACACACCTGCGATGTGGCAGGTGGGAGAACATAGACATCGCATGGAGATTATCTGCGGAAGCCGGCAAGGTCATTAAGACAGGGCGCAATGATACGAGGTGGGAAAAAATGCGCACTGTGGTACAAAGAGCGCACCAGAGCGCGGGCGGGAAGTGGGAGGGGGTGGAAGGAAAGAAAGAAGCATTTCAAAGTCCGAAATCGTACGACTTGTATTTATTGAGAGCAATGACGCGCCTATGACGCAATCGCACGGCGACGTCGAGCAGCGTCGAGCACTTGTGAGAAATTGCCAAAAGACTGTCGAGGCCTGTCGAGGTGCGTCATTCTGTGATGGATGTGTGCCTGTTGGCGGGCTGTTTGAGTGAAATTGTCAGATCAGACAGCAGGCACACCTTGATATTCCTCGATATTCCTCGATATACCTCATTCTAGCTCGATTTTATTAGCTGGGTTTCTCACTGGGGATAAGCCGTGAAATGGAACACCATTGAAATGTACTAATTTTGTGATTTCATAACATGGTTTACATGGAACGCGCATCTTAGGATTAACATGAGTCCTGAATGGTTAATCAAGGCATTACCCACCACGGACCATTGCGAGTCTATCCGAGATCCACTTGCCAGAAACCACACATACTGGTTTAAGGGTTCACAACAACGGATATCATGTTTAATTTACTGGATTAACATGACTGTGGGGCCTACAAATATAACGGAGCTTTAATATCCACTCTGGGAATTAAGTGTCCAATGGGCATAGGCGAGATTGTGAATTAACTCACCTTGTTGTGGTTGATTTGTGTAATTCTGGCAGCGTGCACGATCACATGATGATCTACATGGCCTAGACCTGAAGTCTGGAGCTGGCGATCACCAAACTGATCATAGTTGCTATCCTAATTTGGGTTCCAACTTTGGGTAGGATTGGCGAGAGCATATCTCAACAACCACTTGGCAGATTAGGGAGTTTAGGGTCTCTATGAAAAGCTGGGACCCAACGCTTCCTAAATCTGAAGGTCCTGGTTGGGGGACATTAGGACATTACTAGTTGACTTGATAATTCAATCGCACCCGGACTTGGTTGGGATTAATGACTCAAGGCAACACGTCTGAAACAAGGAGTTAAATAGCGAAGATCCTATAGAATTACTGGTCATGTGTAGATCGGATTAGTAACTCGAGTGTAATCACATGTAGTGTAATAGTACAGTATATAAGGGGCAATGTTTTGTATGTACAGCACTGGATCTTTGCCCTAGCTAGGACAAGTCACAATTTGGTGTTTAGCTCGTTTTAAGGCTTTGGTTCATATACAGTTGCAGCGGAATCATTTGTCTTTCCTTTTTAGGAAATTCCCATCAAAAACTGTTCCTTTTCATGTTCAAAGGGC
Organism: Mycena leptocephala; assembly: GCA_029378395.1. NCBI lineage: Eukaryota > Fungi > Basidiomycota > Agaricomycetes > Agaricales > Mycenaceae > Mycena > Mycena leptocephala. Next base: position 57,976 of record JARJLF010001442.1, on the reverse strand, counting down.
CGTTGTGCACTCTAGAGCCATAGAGGGCATCTTACATATCAAATGAGTCGCTGGACAGAAATCAAGACCTGTATGCCTAGGTATCATCCAGGAATAGGGCTAATATCCTCTGTCTGGAATCCTGTTGTTAGGAGAAAGATATGATGCTTTAACCACGAGACTGAGTACAAACTCAGTCTGTATGCATGTAGCATCAACCCCATTTAATTTTCTCTGAATCTCGAGCTTACGATGAAGGTGCGCAGCGAGAATTGATGGGAATTTCCTAAAAAGGAAAGACAAATGATTCTGCCGCAACTGTAGGGACCAATGCCTTGGCTAGAGCGGCACTCAGTTGAGGACTCGTCCGTTTTAAAGGCATAGATCCAGGCTTGTCACTCAATGTTCACCTTGGTGCAATGTAGCAAGTTATAAAATCTGCCTGTGGTTTAACCACTGTCTGAATTGGGATTGTTGGATTTATGGAAATGTCGGATTAAGGGATTGTCAGAATTATGGTCTTGTCAGAGTTTCTGAGATATTGCCCAGTACAGTGTTTTGTGCGCCTTGGACCTATGCAGTCCTTGGGTACTTAACTCCAGAGTATGCCTTGGACCAGTGTCGTTCAAGGGTACGAAGCTGTGGAAGCTTTAAATCCAACCTTTAGCTCGAAGAGAGCACTTCTTGGTTTAAGCCAAAGAGTCTTAATTCCACTAAATCCTAGCACACTCTCTGAGGATCTGCTTGTTCAAGAGGATCTTAAGAGTAGTAGCAACCCAGCCTTGAGTATCTGTGTTCCCTGGACCTTTTTAAAGCGTCCAAAAGACCCATTATCCGTCGGTACAAGTCTATACTTTGAACCAGGAAGAAAGGTTGTAGAGTTTGGTTAGTAGTTGTGGATTAGTGGTTATTTCCTTTGGGGATTAAGCACTGAGCTGCATTCTGCTTGTCGGATTCTAGAGCATGAGTATTTCAGTAGTAGACACTGAGCGACCCGTTCATCAGCCTGGGGTTAAACCCAACGTTTTCAATACAATTCTCCTTGTGCTTGTCTTTAGATGATCCAGCTGCAGGCAGTGCTTGGCCTGCGAAGTACTGGTGTGCCTCAATCTGATCGTTAGAACCTGAATTAGGACTTGTGTCTTTGATTGGCAGGTTGCGTCATGCCGTGGCACCACGTAACCATCTGATCGCTTTGACAGTTCCCTGTCTTAGGGTAACAATGGGTTTATAGTTGCCCACGGCCCATTAGTAGGTACTGCAGTCAGTTATGTCTTTGGTGGAGAGGCACTGCAGTCGCTCTCCTACACCGTTTAATGTACCGCACAACATGTTAAGTCTCGCAACTTTATCTATGCAGTCTCTGGGTTGCTTTTATAGGAATATATCCCTCAAATGGTTATAGGCTAGTTATGGGTATATCTCCTTGGTAGTGTATTCAGAGTACAACCTGCCATGGTAGCACCGTGGTCGTGCTCTGAATACTACAGTCAGTAGTCGGAGTTTTCTCTGACTCTCCTTTATATCACCTCAAAGAGTTCAGGTATACAGCTATGTTTGTATAGCACTGAAGCTATCCTGCTGCTCTTAATGGTGTGTTTATGCTGTCTCACTGCACCCATGGCCAGTACAGCATAGATGGACAGGTGCTCGGCTATGCATGCAGGCAGGTGAGTCTATTAATTCGTTCCCGTGCCCTTGTAAACCGATGCTTTCCAGGGACGTACCCTCATCTCGACCTTGGACTGGACCATCAAAGACAGGTCATATGACTACGAGACAATGTTCAACAACATTGTTCTTTTATTCGAGGTGGATCCAACTGACCCATGGGCTGTCGAGATGCTTGACTGGCTTACAAAGTATTGTCTACCTTCACTGCCGATCTGAACGTCGCTGAATCATATGTCAGGGGTGGTTTGGTGGTGGTGACGGGTCCGATGACGAAACTGCTCCGGCTCCGACGAAGACGAAGATGACACTGCGGTGGCAGCCTCTATCCCCGCCCAATGCGCAGCCCATCGTGCAGCCTCTACCTCATCATCGGATTAGGTCTGTCAGACCTCCCTGCTCAATGCCGCGCACTAATTTCGCTCTGTCGCAGACTTCCTCCTACCTCACTCTCTGTAAGTGTTTCTTTATCTGATGGACTTCACTCACTGATTGTGGTTGCAGTGCTGGTACTTCTGCTTTCATCATCAAGTCAACCCAGTCTTTGATGCAAGTCCTATCTATTAATTTCTGTTTCAGGGCCGCATTCTGTATCTTTTACTCTCGCACTGTCATCGGTAAGGCCCGCCCTTCCATTGTCGGGTATCGCACTAATGTCGTTTAGGTCCTCAAAGTTTTTTTTTTGTTGCTGTTTGTACACTTCTCAGATCATCGGTGAGCAAGTCGATGTGGGTTCCCTTCCGTATTTAACAATCATCGTGCAAAATAACTGTTTGCACCATCATTGTATTGTAAGTGCGCATCATCGTTCTGCTTTCATTTTACTCACAATTCTATTCGTCGGTGTATCCACCCCTGCATGAAATCACGAAAGTGAGTCTTCAGCCTTAAAGCGAAGGGCTTGCGCTGACTTGTCGCAGTATTTAGAAACTTGCTGAATCGACTCGCTCTTGCTGTATCGAACTATGTTGTATTAGATTTACTGAAATTACATGTTTTTCTTGCTCGTGAATATTGGAATGTGCGAGATCTGAGCGAGAGTAACCTGAAAGCATCCACTAGGCCATTCAAGGCAAGTACAGCCTCGGACACCCTTTAAAGCCCTCACGAATGGTTACCGCTAGTTAAAGGCACCCGAAAGGGGTGGTACAAGGCTGGGCCCGACTTGCAAGACCTTTGGGACCTTACAAGTTACTTCGAGGGCGCCTTCAAGGTTTTGGCATATTTGGTGATGTGGCGATGGTGAGCACTGAGTTTGTGTCGGCATTTCTGATAGCTTCCAATGCAGTGTATATTTCGGCAGCATAGGAAGACTGCTCTTCCTCTTTCGGTATGCGGAATCCTTTGTTTCTTTCATCATCCATCCTGTAAAATATGCCGGCTGCAGCACTCTTGCGGTGTCTTGGCGGTGCATGGATCGCGTGGCTCACATACACTATTGTATCCGTGGGGGGTGTAGCCGCCCCTTTTCGTCGTCGCACATGAGGCGCGGGGAATTCTCTCGCCTCGTTTGTTCTTTTCATTAACGTCCGAAGCCCTTGTCCCAGGCAAGTGATGCCCGTGGATGGGATAAACAAATCTGCCCCCTCATCAGACTCAGTGGCCAGTGTGGGTGCATGTCTCGCAGTCCAGTTCGGTCGTATCTGCCTCATTCGGTCTCCTGCCGCTGTCACGCATGCGTGGGGGTTCTTGCATCCCCGCGTAAGTCTGTCTTCAATACATTCACTGCAGCAGCATTCCACATTCTTTCATGGATGTGGTTCCCCAGTCTCTTCGCGAGGTCCACACCTTCCCCTAGTGTTTTGATATTTATTTATTTTTTGAGGCAGTGTGCTTTAGTGCCGTTATTTGTCTGCTTTTTCTCTGGGTCCTCCCCCGGTGGTGCCATAGCGGAAGAGCGCGCTGGATGTCTTCCGTGGGTGAAACCGACGTGTTCAACTCGGAGTCAGTGATGGACAGGTCAACGTTATTGAGAGTGCGCTATGTGCTCTGGGTAGCATGCCTTTATCTACAGCCGGCTCCCGCGCTGTTATCAATGCTAATGCCTAGACTACACCATGGAACAGCTCGAATCGCCCAGCCCTTGGGTTCGGACACTCACATGGAACAAAGTGGGAGATCTCATGTGCTACGAGTTCGCAGCTGGGTCCGTCCTTGATTTAAAGCTCTGCGACTGATTCAAGTCCCTCCTGCAGCAGGCTTCACCCCTTGGTTGTTGATCGAGCTTTTCATCTCACGTCAAATCAGTGATGAATATGTTTAAGCTATGGCGAGGATGAGGCGCGCGGATGCCCGGCTGGAGAACCGGCAGGATGTTCTGGACGAAAAGCAGCTAAATTCTCTTGCGGAATTACTCGAGTCGCCCAACGTTCGAGTTCGAGAAGGGACGTGTCACGCGCTGGCGCAGGCAGACAGCCACTGGTTCAAATTGTCCATCTCAGTATCAAAAATCACCGTGCGGCTTATAGCGCTCTTAGGGTGAGCCTTTCTCAAATCAGATGAGACGCATACCGTTCGTACTTATTTTACATAGCTAGCGACACCAGTCCTATGGTCCGTGCGAGAGCATTTACCACTCTCACCGGGATCAGCGGTGTTCTGGAGCACTTCTCGGAGATGAAACTCCAGAACACGGCTCGGAGATGAAAAAGGAGTCCTCGGATTGCGAGAGAGGATGAGAAATGTTCTTATTGTTCGCTCGTATTACGGAGGATAGGTTAGAGGGAGGGGATCGAGGAGACCCAAGTTAAGGAGAGCTGCTGCCCTACGTACTCATGCCTTGTGTTTCTTTTGTGTTTAAATTCTTCCTTGGGGAACATCGGTACTGGAGCCGGAAGGGTGGCACCACATCTATGAATCTGATGCTGGTTTGAAGTTCAAGTTTTAGTTTGCAGGATAGAGTTGGTATGAACTCGACCTGTAAGGAAGACTCGATGTGTACCGCACACCACGTCAGATTATTTTTGCTGGTCATCAGGGCAATGTTCTTGAGTAGGTTCATAGTTGTTTGGGCAAGCGAACCACAAAGAGGAGGGCGTCGACATACCGAGAATAAATTGAACTCCTCGAACATCTGGCCGACTTGGACTTCTGAGATACAGAATGAGGGAAGCCCGCATGTTCCACAAAAACATTGTAAGGTGGGATGGAATAAAAGAGGGCTGAATTGGAACCCAACATTCGGACGCGGGGAGTCGAACCCCGTGCTGCGAGCTCATCGTTTCCTGGCTTTGGAAGAGCACTCGATGTGTAGCGTAAACCACACCCGATCATTTATGCTGGTCGGCTGGGGGAAGTTATCGCGGAAAATAAATGGTTTGTTTGAAAACGAACGAAAGAGAGACAACAGACCCCAATAAATTCGAATGTTGCGATATTACTTGAGCAGTTGAAGCGCCGGAGGTTATTCCCAGTTGTGTAATGGAAAGCCGCGCCACAAAAAGGATCTTGAGGGAGGAAAGAATAAAAGGGTAAATCCAAGATCGACAGATTATTCGGACGCAGAGATCCGAACCCCGGAATGCAAGCTAGACGTTCTCTAACAACGACTTGAAATAAAAGAGAGCTCATGTGTACTTTACACCATGCCCGATTGATTTTTGGTGTCCATCTGCTCGAAGATATTGAGAAAAGTGGCTTCTTTGGACAAGCGAACGAAACAGGGCACCCGCAATAAATTGAACACTTGAGCGGGTAATGTGCCCGAATCCCGAGGTTATTATCTGTGTGACTGTGTCGCGTGTTAACTCATATAAAATCCCCCCAAAAAATATTTATCTTGAGGAGGAATAAAAGGGAAATACTCAACAGCAACATTCGGATGCGGGGAGTCAAACCTCGGATAGCGAGCTACAACATGCGATCCAGTGGCAGGCAGCGAGAGCTCGTGCACCATGTCCGAATACTTGCTCAGCTCATGCGACCACCTAGTATGATTTGAAAATTGGATGTGGAATTCAAACTTGCCACCGACTGCGGGAGACTGCGTGGATCGCCGACCTTCTGCGACGAGACATTCGTGGCATGCGGTGCGGTATTTGGGTAGGGTGCCGGCGCGCATGCGAGTGGGAGGCGTGCCATGAGCTTGAAGACGATAGGGATGTCTCGGTGCGCAGGGATAGATTGGTGCGTGTGCCCAGGCATATGCGATGCGCACTTGGAGATATCGCGGTGTCCATACGCAGGGACTAGCCGTAGACGGTCCGCGCTTGGAGTTGATGTCCGAATGCGCCAGCATGATCCGATCTAGATGACGTCCAGGTGGCAGTGCATCGCTTTTACGCTTTCTTCTTTCGTCTTCAAGCTTGGATGCCCATTCACTGGACTGAGAGCCTTCTGAGCCTTCCATGCACTCGCTCTGCCAAGAGGTCACTGATCTCGTTATCCGACCCACTATCAACAACACGTGAGGGCTAGGGGGCCAAATATTTGGCCCTCCATCAATACCGCTTTTCAGCCTACACTCATCGCACAGCTGTCTACTAATGCATAGAAAGTTGTAAATGCATGCACTTCAAGCACATGAATTTGTTATTTCCAAGAGAACAAGGCTTTGGATATGTTGGCGTGTATCGAGGGCCTCCTTACCGAATTTGGATATAAATCCGGCGATATGTTACTTTCAACTAGATTCCTGCTCGAAAAATACCATCTCTTTTAGGAACATCATAAATAATGTACTGTGGCTGGAAAGGCACTCTTATGAATTTATTTTTCCCTGCTTGGGCTTGCTTGAGGGTGCCATCGATCTTGTCACGTGCTGTTGATAGTGGGTCAAATCCTCAAGGGGTGAGCGATCTCTGGATCAGCCAATACGTTCCCACGACCCCCCCCCCCCAGAAAAGGCAATGATAATCAATTCATCACTGTCTGAGTATGCGCTGCGTCTCTTTCCTCTGCTCACTGAATGCCGTTGCCGCCGCTTGAGACGTCTCTAATAGTTCTCTAACTTGACCTGCAAACTGGTGTAACCCTATATGTTGCAAATACACAAATTGTAGTCCATTGATATGTTGAATGTCTTCAGTCTAGAGGTGCCCATGATGTGAATTGAGGAGGCATTCCATTATTATAAGAATGAGCAAGGACGTCTCAAGCTGCCGCACGTCATCCGACGTCGGACACCCATTCTCCAGAGGAAGTGGCTGTGATTCGGCAGCCATCCGGCACCACATCAGTGATCTCGCTTATTCAACATCATATTCAACGATCCAGAGATCAATCACCTCTTGCAAATCCTTCACTTAGGGACCTCTTGCGCTCTGCCTTGACGATGGCCCCAATATCCCCGCCCTCTACCCAGTGGCCACCACGAGCGAATCCAAATCAGCCCAAATGGTACTCAAGTCAGGAGGAAGAAGAAAGCCCATGCGCGCGACGACGACGACCAGGAGTTCAGAGTTCAGACGCGCTAGCAGTCAGCGTTCCGAGGACCCGGATGCGCATACGCGGGCCCGTGCGTGCGCCATTATGCTCCCACAGATGACGATACACTCCTCTCTCTCAAACAACACGCTGCGCACTTCCTTGGGATGTACGACTCGGAGCTGTGATGCGGTGAGTGAAGTGGAGGCAATAAACGCCATTGACCCAACGCTGGAGCGCACCACGTGACATGTAGTGCCCTATTCTATAGCGCTAACTCAGAGTGCATAGCATGTCCACTCTTGTCCAGCTGTAACCTTTAGTGTTTTGTGTGTCGTCCGATCATTCGGTGGTTCACTGGTTCGATTCTCGCTAAGGCCTGCTTATTATTTTGTGTCACATTTTTATCCGGCCGGCCGGCCGGCCCGCATCAGACTATGACGCTGTGCTGTTAAGTACTTTTTCCTTTGCAGCACGGCGTCATGATTGATCGGCTCATTGATTCATCACACTCCCGTTCAGCAGCCGAAAATACAAACATGAAGAAACGTAGTCGTACTCGAATCAATTCAATCTTTCATAAATCCCATCGTGTTTCTGGTGTATCTCGCCGATGCCTTGCTGTGACCTCTGGCGTGCGTTGTCGGCCGGATATTCCCTGTTTCTGTGAAGTGTCTCACATCACCTACCATTTGACCCACGTCACCCCCCATATTTTGTCCCATCATTGACCTTAGCCAAATTGAAGAGCCCGGCTGTGAGACTTGATGTAACATCAGCTCAGCACCTCTCTGAAGTTCAAGAGCCCGTTTCTTCACCCATTCCCGTGCACAATCCTACCGCAATACAGTTGAGCTAAAGTTGAGCAGATAAGCCATGCAAAATGATCACGTACCTCTTCCGACTCTTCATCCTCACAAATTGGACTCGGCGACGACGAGATCAAAAAGGGATTCTCGGCCGAGTTTTTCGGTGGACTGGCACGCTTCCGCTTTAGGCCGCGAGACGGCTCGCCACTGACCTTTCCTCGACGGTCACCATCTGTGATCGAGCCGGGATCCTCCATTTGATCCAGTTCCGGACCATCTTTTGGCTTTAACAGAGGGTGCCGATAAAATGGAATGACTCGACGACGGTTGACCTCCCGAAAGAAAGCAGGGTCCGGCGTGCACACCGCATGGACTAGGTGCTTGCAGAGCAGGTACGCATTGTACTTCTGCTGGCCGCAGGAACAAGTCCAGTCTGCAACGCAAGTGTTGTACGCACACGTTCCCAGCTTGCGTGCGGCAAGTTTCTTCCATTCTTTCTTGAATGCCTTCTGCCATGGGGTAAGAGATTTCACCCGTCCCGCTCGATGATCGCTCTCGAAAATTTGCATCTTGGCCTCGAACGCCGGAAGTACGTCTGTCGCAATGAGATAGATCAGCTGATCAAGTCGAGGATGAAGGAGGTGATGGAGTGTCTCGTGCTTCAAGTTTCGCCAAAAGTTTTCCACTGCCATTGTGGTACGCCAGCGTCCAATAAACTCGGGTTGGGATGAACGTGCCCAGAGCTTGTACTTTGCTGGGCAGTACCATGTGGTCCACATATATCCCCACACCTCCCTGAGTCCGCGCTGCTCACAATACTTGTACATCTCCCAAACGGCATCATACCGAATTTGAGCACCAGTACGGGTGGTACCAGAGCGATCCGGGAGTAAGGGGTGCTCACAGAAGTGCCGAATGAAAATACGGAGGAGCTGTTTCCGATGAGCAGCAGGGCAGAAGACATAGGTCCTGTCAACAGCAAAGGTGGTTTCCCCTGGTTCAAACCAGGACTCAGGACCATCCCACCTATCGATAGCGTCAATATCTTCGTCAGTATAATCTTCATCCTCGTCGTCAAGTGAGTCCACGAAGCGCTCCAAGTTTTTATTACCACTCTCGGCTGAGTTGAGTCGACCGTTGAGATTGATGATCAACTTTGGGCGGGGAGGTGCAGAGACTTCGGATATCTGGCCGTTGAAGCGTAGTTTGAGCGTTGGAATCGTCTCCTGCGCCACTTTCAGTCGCTCCTAAGGCAAATGTATCAATGGAGGCTTTGAGTCGAAGAGAAAGAGGGCAAAACCATGCTCACTGGAGTTCGATCTTTTGGATCCATTTGATTGACTGGAACAAAGTCCCGTGCAATCCAGTCAAACTCTCCAAAGGCCTGGTCAACGTCATAGAATGCTGGATGCCGACCAAGAACACAAAGTCTACCCTTCACAACTTTTATCCTGTGCCAGAAGCAGAGCTGGTGTTTGTTGTCCTCCGGAAGCTCTTCTAGCAGTGCATTGATTTCGACAATGTCTTTATCCGATAATGATTGAATGACCTGGATGTCCCATTCATGTAGAAGATGGCGCACAAGAGAGCGAATGTATTTCTCTTTCTGGCCAGGTTCCGGGTTTTTGGACTTGATGAGGAGAAATGCAAGAGGCAAGCCGGAACCAAAAACTTCCCCAAGCAGTGCAAAGCATTCAAAGCCCGCTTTCGTGGTATTGACTGCAGAAAATTGGGAAGTAGTGCAGGGCTCTACGCAAATGAAAACGTACATGTTGAATCAAGGGCAACCTCGCGTATTGTTCCGCCCCATTTACGAATCAGTGTAGGCAGTGTAAAGGCGATAGCAGTGTATCCATCATCAAGTTTCGGTAGCTCAATGGGCTCGAGCTCGTATGCAGAGAATGCCGGATTTTTCTGCAGGTCATTGAACATCTTGGCCGACTCCAGCTCATCCTCGTGTTGGCGCCAGTGTACCTGCTGTTGCTTAAACCACAAATTATAGACAGATTTCTGGGTGAAGTTTGGACGAGGATGGCTTTTGAGAATTTCTTTCCAGAGCTAACGGGAGTCAAATACCGTTGCAGTATTCATTCGAAAACACACCTGTGGAGATCGCATTGTTGAGTTTTTGGTTATGTACTGCTTAACGTCATCGGGGAGATCAATGCAGACATATTTCTCGTGGCAATGGGCATGGCGGATCCGGACAAAGCATTCCGACTCGTCCGAAGATGCCCAGACGGTGAGCCAGCCATTACAATCAAAAGTGGACATCTGGCCCTTGTCCCGATGCTTGCTAGGGTCAGCATTCTTTTTAGACTTGTGCTGGCGAGTGGATATCTGAGCACAGTGATATTCATATCGAACCGTGGGACTATTCTTGAAGGGGTGGGAGGAATGATAGCTAAAAAATCTGTCAGATAGATTTCAGGTCGGTCAACCGGAGATGTGTACTGGAAGCGGTAACCAATCTTCTCCCATACGAGTGCTGCCAGAGCATCCGCTGTCTCCTTGAGTGATAAAGCCCACCTAACACCTGAGGGTTTAGAGTTAATTCAGCCTAATCCGCGTCGCGTCGCGTCAATTCCAAGTCAAGACAGCGAGAAAAAGTCGAGATAATAACAAGATAATTGTACCTCTTCTCTTCTCAAGATTCCTAAGCTTCCCAACCAATTTTTCCATTAAAATTCTTGAGATTAAGTACACCAACACAATATTACGCTCCATTTTTCTAAAGTTTATCCACCTCAATGCCACTTATTGTCCTCAATTGCAAACACTGGGAGTGTGACACAAAGTTCTCTGGAATGCAGCCTTGGGAGGCAACTGGACGATGAGGGCTCACAGACAAATGGGTGGCATGACGGTGGCAAAATTAAATTACACCGAGAAGTGGGCGACAATGTTATATTATACACAGAACGGGAAAAAATGTAATGAATCTAGCATAGGAACCGAACAATATGGCGGGGGATGCTGCATCGAAACCGCCATGTGCCACCGAGTGGTGTACTCGTAATGGGCATCCCAAGGTTCTGCAAGTTGAAGTGGATGGGAAGGCGAAGTTCTCTCGGCGGTAATGTAGGCAATAGACAGAGAGAGGAGCTTGGGTATCGTATGCGCGTAGTTGTGGAAAAAGAAGAGACTTGAGTGATGTGTGTTTGCGGATGTGGAGAGAAACACGTGGTTTGCATTTGGGAGGGGGTCGATTGCCCGAGACGGCTCGGAGAAGATCTTTGTATTGATATTGTCCAGTCCCCTTCAAATTCAGATAACAAGGAGGGATTTGAACAGTTAATGCACCCAAGGTTATTTTGGCCCCGGGATAAAGAGTGGCGCGTTCCACAAAACGATGCTAGAGGAAGACCTCGCAGAACAAAAGGGAGAAAAGTGGGGGATATTGACATCCGGACGCGGGGAGTCGAACCCTCGGAATGTGAACTGAGCTTTCTCAAACTTGGAACATCCCATCAAAGAGAGCTTATGTGTACCGTACACTACATCCATACTTGCTGGGTTCGTGCGTCCGCCATGACCTGAAGATTGGGCATGGAATTCAATTTTTGCCACGGGAGAGTGGGGTGAGGATTTGCGTGAGACACGGCAAGGACACGGGGAATTAAGCGCACCACAAAATCAGCAAGGTCGATCTTGCGATACATAAAGTCAAGTGCGCCGGCCGTGGCAATGAGGACGTAATAGGATGTTTCGGTGCGAACAATGATGGGATACTGTATATTGGTGGAGGGTCAAAGCGGCTTGTGTTGTCGAGGATGCACTGGATCCACCTGACCTTAGATAAGCGGATGCGGAGTCGGCTTGGTAGCGGGCAAGTGGAGGGAGAGGCGCGATCGCGTGAGCCTGAGGAGGTTCGGTGGATTCGATGTCTTGTGCAGCTTGGTGTTGTGCTTCGTACGCTGGATGGACGCATGCGGCCAGTGCGTCGATAAATCGATGAAGCGCTTGCCTTCCTGCGGGCGCGAGGGCAAGAGGCAAGATCAACGGAGATGTCGGCTTTTTCGGCCGTCCACCTTTTGCCGATGATCCCGTTCAAGTGGCAGTGCACCGCATTCCTCTTTTGTCCACGACCTATCGTTTTCTTCTGCTTCATTCCCAGTCTTTGAGTTTGCCCGACCATCTGCTGCACTGAGACTCCCTGGAACCCAGTAGTGTCGCTGCCCCTCTATGTACTACGAACATGATCTATTATCGCAAGAACTTGAATCATCCCAGACGATGCCGAAGTGGGAAAGCGGGAGAGGAAGAAAGTCGCCAAGCGCGACAGCTCAGAATGACACCCTCTCCCTTTAGCCTTTGCATCTGCCATACTGACGCGTCCCGCAGATAACGATCCCGTCTTCCCTCGAACGACTCGGCGTGCGCGCGGCTTGAAGGTGTGATACGGAGAGTGATGCGGCCGAGATGCGTTCTTTTTCTCTTTTCCTTTTATTTTGGTCCGAATTCTCCATGAATGGCTTGCTGACTCGGGTCTTTACGGCGCGGCGCTCAAAAGAAACGATCTCCTGAATGGACGTGGCATACTAGTCTCCATTGAATCACCTTGGGTGCGTGCTTCTCTCCCTTCCTCCCATTTTCCTCTTTCTATTCTCTCTTCCCCTGCCCTCTGCCTCCCGTTCCCCGTTCCCTCAGACCGAAAGACGGAAGTGGGTTAGGCGCCCAGTAAGTGCCCATCGGCACGCGCCCATCCTTTCTTTGGATGGACCCTAGACGTATCGCATCGGATAGGGCGGGCGCGGGCGGATGGTGCGCGTGGAGGTGCGCATTGGTATACCCTCGCAATTCCTGTGTCGGGATGCGCTGCATGGGTGCGTCGAAACGATGTGTATGTCCTGGCGCGTAGCTCGAGAATCCATTCGCGAGGGAGGGATGAGCGACGCGGAGAGGGGCGGGATGCGCTTGAGGAGCCGTCGGGCGCGTGCACTCGATGACGTTTCCGATGCCGGCGGTTGTGTCGTACGTGAAGATGCCGTGCGCATGCGGATGTATGGGGCTTGCGTGCACGTTCGGTGCATGGGCGCTGCGTGGAAGTCCGAGAACCAGGTCCACGACGAATGATTCGTGTGGGCGTCTGCGCGGGTGGTGCTTCGGTCTTCGGTCGGCGCGTGTTGTGTTGATCGCGCTGGGTCCACGCAGGCGTTCGCGATGCGGGCTCGGCAGGTGGTTGCGGCGGACGCGATGTAGGAGCGCATGCAGACGGGAGGTCGGCGGCTGCGCGATGTGTGCGTGCGATGGGATGGATAGGTGTCCCGGTGTGCGGGGATACATCCGCGTGGATGTTTTTGCGCTTGTACCCTGCGGGTGTAGGGGTGCTGTAGGCGCATGCGATGCGGCTGCTTGTCTTCGAGGGTGGAGGGTCGATGTGGTGTGGTGCTGGCGTATTGTTCGTTCTCTCGGACCTGGATTCGATGGAGACGTATAACATTAGACGTTGATGTTACCGCGGATCGCGCAGGCGGAGGTCCCGCATTTTTTTGCACTGGGTGGACGCACCGTGTTCTAGTGTTTGTGGGGTGCTTATGTGCGTAAGGTGGCCCTTCGCACTTGGATACGCCAATGAGTGGCCCCGCCTTGCTTCTGCGTTCGGGACCACCGCAGGCGAATACTTTGCGGATGGATACTGTGGGCTTTATGCGCGAGATTGTGCTGCATACGCACAGTCAATGTAGGTGCGCCGCAGATATATCCCCAGGCGCCTGTGGACGGAGATACCATATGCTCACCGAGAGGTCCATATTATTTTTTACCGACCTTAATAAATTTCAAGTCTCCTTTCTGCCCTACGTCCCGGCTTGACCGGCGCATACCCGCTCGGGATAATTGACACTCGGCCCTCGTCACACATGTTCCCGCAAGAGGACAACGCTGCGCTCCTCCTGCTGCGCAATTTTGCTTCACCACAGAACCGGAGAGAGCGTTGCACGCGGCGCGCGCCTCTTGCCTGCTTTCTACTGCTACTGGGATTATGTGCCTCGCGGCCGCCATCTAGGTCGAAGCAAGAACCGCAATACATAAATTTATCCGGATAACCCTAGCCGGTTCTTATCTCCGTGTCTCCAGCTGCAGCTTCCGGTCTGAGCGGTACTCTGGCTTCGACGATTGACGATTTTCTGGCGTCTCGACACAACTTGATGTTGTGCGTCGTGTGAGCTCACTCGACATCTTTTTCAAGCCCTCTCGTGATCATATCGCCCCCCCTCCCCCCCCCCCCCCCCCCCCCCCACACACACACACACAGAGCTAAGCTGTACTTGGACTGCTTCTTCGCACCCCAGATATCAGAGTGCACGGTAGATCGGCTGCAGCAAACTTTGACAGCCTCCTAACTGTGGTAAGAAATTACCCCAGATTGTCCAGCCCGCCAAATCAAGTCAGAAGATAACCCTATTCATACAACTTGAAAGCCCAAGGACAAGGGTCGAGACTAAAAAGTCAGACTCAGCATTGAAATAAAGTCTGGAATATATTCACCCAGGAAAGTAAGACTAAAGTACAACATAATTAAAGAAAGAATACAACGGAAAACTCACCTCAGCATTGTTTCAACGCCGAGGTGAATACAGGATTTGAGCAGTATAAACATGAAGCAGATACAGCTATCCACAAGTGTTGAACAACGAGAGATACTAATCTGTTGAATAAGAAAAGATGGGTGAGAAGACGCAGACGCAATGAAGGTCCGATTGTGCCGTATAACAGCTACTTAATTCAACACATCACACCCTCCAACGTGGCTGCGGAAGATCTTTCTTAGCACATATCCCTATTCTTGTCTTTGCCGCGTGCCACATTTTATCACATTCATCGGCTCCTATCTCGGTCCATCCGAGTTTCACGCATTCACACTGTCCCGTTCTCTGCTCGGCGTTTCACTGATACTTAGGCTGATAAGCCGGAGTTAGGGTGCCCATCGTGTCTCAAAATAGATCCGACAGTCCGCCCTATATAAGACCGCATTAGACCCGTGCACCGCCTCTCACTCTTGACTCCTGCTTCCATCTCGCCATGTACACCTTGCGCCGTGAGCCTCTTCATGGCAATTCTTCTTAAATACTAAGGATATTCCAGTGAAAGTCGTGGAACTAGTGTCTTGGCTGGTGGATCTGTCTGAGGAACAAGCATCCGATGCGACTGATCAAGGGACCCAACAAGAATCCCAAACTCTCTATATGAAATTGATCGAGGCGGCCTGGAGTTCTTCAGAACTTCAACTCTGAAGCCAGAATTTTCTTTTGAGTGGAACTTGCTGCCCAATGTGTAAGGCCCTGTTCGGGATCCCATTTAAAATCTCATTTTCTAAATTTCCCTGCCAAATGCATATTTAGTACATAGAGTCTATTTAAGCCTGTCACCATCAGTCACTCTGGTCTGGACCGCTCGGTTTCGGCACATCCATCAATATCATGAAACATCAAATTTGCATCAACCTCCTCTCCTCGTCGTCTCTGCCAGTGCCACCCTCTCAAAAACTTTATTGCCTCTGTCTCGCTGTGATTCTCCACACATGAAAACACTACAGGTAAATTTACTTAAAATACGTATCTAATGAAGCAATAGTGCGCCCTTTCAAATGGCTTCGATTCAGAGATTGGTCTTGTCATCACCGATGGCGGGATAATCCAACAGCGAGCGGGAAGCAGCGGGATACATAATGATTTTGATCAGCGATCACAATTGCCGAGCCGCCTTCTTTACCGAGTGACTTGATGTGACACGTTAGCTAGCCAGATCTCTAGCTAACAATTAGGGATCCCGAACTGGGCCTAAGCATATGTCATCCTGCCCTGCTCTGTAAATTAAATACTTGCTAAGTTCTCCCGATCCGATGTCTGAAGTCAGCATCCTGCGCCTATACTACGAGGCATCCTTGCTGGAGGCGAATGATCGCCCTCTCCTTGCCACATGCAACTTCATTGTTGGCGAGTTGTTGAAGGCATGTTGGGTGTGGACTCAGGGTAGGTGAGATCATGTTCCCCCAAATTCCGAGAAGATCCCCAAAGGAGATTGAACATCACAGAAAAGCGCTTGGTCTTCGAGCGACACCTCATCCAGAACGCGGAGTTACCCTGTATAATCTAGCGGATGCTCTTCAAACGGGATTTACCCAGCGAGATGAACAACGATGCGTCTATTGAATATTATCGGGCGGCAGCACAGGATGCTTTTGCTCCCTCTCATCCTGCAGGGTTTCTCGGGAAGCTTGTTCACGCTCTCCGCATGCGATTCGAGCAGCGTAAAAACCTCAAGGATATTGACGAAGCAATTGGGATCACCAAGGAATTACTGGAAGCCCGCCCAGACACTCGTAGGATCAATGTTATCAACCTAGCCCATTTCATACGACTCTGGTTTGAACAGCAACCCGCTGAGGACCCAAATGACATTGAAAAGACAGTTGTGCACCAGTGAGAAGCTTTGGCCTTCCAAGAACCCACTCATCCCCACCGTAGCGCAACTCTCAACAGTCTAGGACCTGTCTGCAGCAGTTCAATCCCGGTTTAAGCAGCAAGGAAACTCAGCGGATCTCGATGAGGCCATAGAACTGTGCAGGAAATCCCTTGAAATTTGTTCCGTCTCTCAGCCACAGCGCACAGCATTATTAACAAATCTGGGTATGGCATTGAGAATACGGTTCATTCAGCAGGGAGATGCAAGAGATCTTGACGAAGCTGTTGAACTTCATTGCCAAGCACTTCAATCTCATGCCACTGATGATCCGAACCACAGCATAGTACTTGGCAATCTGGCCGGTGTGTTATAGCTACGCTTTCAGGAGCGTCACGGACACAGGGATATTGACGAGGCAATTCGCCTTTATGGAGAGGCGATCAAGATCAGTTCCAAACATTACAACCGGAGCGTCTTGATTCACAATCTAGCTCATGCACTGGAGCTGCGTTTTGGAACTGGGAAGGATTTGGACGACATCAATAAGGCGATTGATTACTTCAGACAATCATTGGAAATTCGCATGCCGCCCGATCCAAGAAGTAGATCATCTTTACAGCTGATGTCAGTACCGAAGGCGCGAATCAGAAAATTGCCGTTTTGGGCGTTTTCTGATGTCCGGGACCGATTTGCCCATCTCTCGATGGGTTCTGCACAGATTGCCTTGAAAATTAGCTAGATAGTTCGGGCTAATTCAGCCCCTATTAGTGATAGAGACAAAGTTGCAAAAATATCCTATACTCAGTGAAATGGGCCTTGGGGTCATTTCGGGAGTCAATTCGGTCTACCGGCATCTAGGCATGTTGAAATGACCTAGATTTTTGGGAGGTGATGACCCACTGTGCTTCTGTGCCAGCACAGATCTCCTGGCACGGCAAGTATGGTGGATGGACATGAATGGTGATGGTGTCGAGGTGTCGGTAACGCCGTTGTGCCCAGCCTGGGGCTTTGTCATGGATGTAGGGAGGATGCGTTGAGGAACGAGCTGGGTGCGAGGAAGAGAAAAGATACAATTTGTGACAACTGTGACTAGCTACCGGACCGCGTGTCCGTCCTGGATCTTGATCCTGATCCTGTCGTCAGGACGATCCAAACGCACTCTGAGTGTGAATATAAGAAGCAGAAAGACACTGTGCCTGAATTATTAACCTATTTGTCCAGAAGAAACTGCACTACGCTGTGTACCGATCCTGGAATATTAGATTTACAGGTGGAAAAGGTTGGTGTTGTTACAGGTCTATCTACTCGAGATTTTGAGTCGAATTCTTTCACCTTGTTTGGTGTGATTTTACGGAGAGTGTTGGTCAGCTTGGTTGGGAATCGGTAGCCTGCGAGTTTTGTTTTGTCTTTAGTCTTGAGTGCTCAGCTGGCTTGGTTTCCGGTTGTGTAGCGACAAGTAGAGTTCAATCTTTTGTATTGCAAGTCTTGCTTATGCTCTCGGGAATTGAGTTCTGTCTCTGACACATATTGTTCTTCGAGTCACCAAGCTTCTCAGGTTGGACATGGTGCACAGGCGTCGAGTCGGACGTGATTTACATAGGGCTTGTTGAGATTCTCACAGTGGTTGTAACTTGTAACCTCTAACACTGTGTCGAATAAAATCAAGACTGTAACTCACAAGGGGTACTACAAAAACAGTGACTACTACACAACTACCTCTACACCTACCTATATCCTACACAGTTGTTATATCCCCCAATTTAAACCCCAAAATGTATGAAGGGCACCCAGCGTAAAAATGATTTCTTTGCTCCAAGCTGCTCTTGAAGCTTCCGAACAGCGAGATGCAATGCTTCAGCTGCCCTCATCGGATCCGGAGGGGATGCCTCCAATAGATGGGCATAAACATCACCGGCAACTTGTAGGGCATCATTGTCCATGATAGACCACATCGTCCCAATGACACCTCTGTATCCCGCTAGTAACATGCCAGCGGTGAGATGAACTGACTCGTCTTGGAGCTCTTGGGAACCAGTGGCGGTTTGACATGCAGAGAGGAATGCCAGGTCAGCATTTGGGAGAGATAGTTTGATAATGTTTGAGAGTGTCAACTGCGAACTTCCAGCAAGGAGGAGGGCACTTTCAGTTGGAGAGGGGCTCTGCACACCATGGCAGGCAAAATGGACCCATCTTGACTCCTTCATGCTCTTCTGAATTTTTTCTATTGTTGCCATATCTTTATCCAACCATAGAACAGGAATCTTTCCCTTAGCATGCTGC
Organism: Mycena leptocephala; assembly: GCA_029378395.1. NCBI lineage: Eukaryota > Fungi > Basidiomycota > Agaricomycetes > Agaricales > Mycenaceae > Mycena > Mycena leptocephala. The sequence continues at coordinate 39,467 of JARJLF010001442.1, read as the reverse complement.
TCGATACATTTGACTTCTTCCTGAGTTCCTGGGATGTAGGATTGTCCCTCAGCTGACGGTTGAGTGACCACAAGGAGTTGAAGTCCGGCCTGGGATTCAGATTGTGGGCGATACCCTTGGATTAAGGCAGTCAATGATGGTGTATAAGATGAAATCAAGAAGTCAGATAGTTTCGAGCCAAAGGCTTCGTCCTTGCCATAGAGTCCTGCTGCATGGATAGGAAGAAATGCTAGTGGCCCTGTTGGACACCACCATATACGTTCCAAATCTTGGCTTGCTGGAGTCTATAGAAGCCATTAGGATAGGAGATTGGATGGGTTGATTAAAATAGCTTACCGTAATTGCGAGTGCATTCAGGATCGGGTGAACAATTTTAACCCAGAGCTCAGAGAGAATATAGGGAATGATATCATCTGGAGCCATGTCTCCCTCACGAGAGCCATACAACCTTTCATTGCGTCCGGGAGTTCCCACAATTGATGCCAGAACTTTGGCCAAGGCCTGTGCCTTATGGGTTGTGAAGTCAGGGAGTGGAACATGGATGACTTCGTCCGCAGGACCTGGTAAAAGAATCAGAGCATCGCATCCATATTCACACTGCGGGCAAGAGCCGTGGGCGTGGATTCAAGGCGTTTGAAGGGCGTGTGACTGACATTTGCCATGGCGTTTGCCACGGCGTTGCACCAGCAATCAATGTCGGCATTCGGCCCGCGTCCCAAAATATCCGAAGCATTGGATCGCATCAGCCACATCTTCCTCTCTGCCACCATCGTCTCACCTTTCGACAAATCTCTTACGACCTTCATATTTGACCTACTGCCAGAAACTCCTCCCATGACTCTGGCTGCCCTCGGTGCAACATCTGTGTTCTTGTTGCGGCAGTCACTCCAAGTCTCCAACTCGCCGAGCCATCATGATTTTGTGGGCTAGGGCCATGAACACAGCTGTCCATGCATTGACAAGTGCTATTGTGTACTCTGCACTCCATGGATTGCTGTGATGGCTGCGTAGCTGCAACCACTGGCCTAATTTTCCAGTACGCCTGCCCTGTTCCTGCCTCGAGGCAAACAGATCAATGATCGGACTTCAATTAATTATCCTCTTTCATCCCGCCTCGTCTTTCATCTAGTTCTTTTCATCGCATACCTCCATGCCAGGCCCACAAAACACCACGAGTTCTCCCAAGAAACGAAGGACCAAAGTCAACTTCGGCGCTAACAGTAAATCGGGCGGCAAACGTAAAGCCAGCGCCGCCGCGGATCCTGCCTCTGGAACCTCTTCGCAAAAGAGGGCTCGTACGGATGGTGCCTCGGGATCTACGAGCACAGGAGCTTCCACCTCCACTGGTATGTACCACAAATCCGGGAGATGCAGAGCCCGCTAACACGTCGGGCACTTCCACAGGCGCGAACGATACGAATACAAACGACACGACTACCGAGACCACCCCGGCCAAGAAGCGCGTGAGAAATAGGCACGGTATTAGTCCGACGGAAGTTAACAAGGAGGCCAAGCCGACCCAGGTGCGTTTTACCTTTGTTCTTTCGAAAGATTCAGTAATTAATTAAATTAAAATTACAGAGAGCACTGCAGCGTGTCATCAGAGCACTGTGCGGTCTCCTTACCTCGAAAGACGTACTTCCTTCCGCCATCGAGGCACAGAAACACTACGACAAGCGTTTCGACGAGGTAGACGACTATCGTGCTCACATGCAAAGCCTGGTCGATGAGTCGAGGACTGCCGTCCAGGAGGGGACAGACCTTGCAACAAAGCTCATCCGAGACGCAAAACGAATTTCTGGTCCTATTGCCAACGACATCGCCCGCATTCCACAGGGCCATCTTGCGACCGTGTTCACTATGGTTCTGAAGGCTGGTCTGAAGGGCTTTTGTCCTGATCTTGAGGGACCTGCGTACTCGGCGTACAACCAGCTTCATCGTCACATAGCAGTATCTGGCTTCCAATTTCTCTCCTCTTCCTATGCTCTTGCGGCTCTGGATGTCAACACCAGGATATCTGATAACACGAGCCTTATGGGTGAGATGTACGATAACTACGTGTACGGAACACTGGCCCAGAAGACCAGGATCGAGAGACGTAGCCCCGGCGGTCTCAGCAAAGCGCTCATTCAGAGCGCCGAGTACAAGGCGCGAACCCGGGTGCGTCTGTTTTGTCTTTCACCTCCTGGTTTTTTGTTCACTAGTTCTCACAAGATGTTTTTAGGTGGCTAAAGTTCGGTTTGACACAGCTGTTAGACTTGAGTTCCGCAAACCCGTGTTGCGTATGGCTCATGTCAAGGAAGCTCACTCCGATGATGAGCACACTTCAGAGGGAGCGGTACACCGTGTCCGTGAGAAGACAGGGCGCAACCCTGTTGTTGCCAGATTCTTTCACGAGGAACTCGATCCTGAAGCGGAGTTGTATGCCAAGCGTAACAGGAAGCGTGGTCAGAAGTACGTTCCAATTACTGCCGAGGCAATCCAAAAATTGATGGATAATATTACAGGGAGCCTAAGACTCGAGTTCGTGTCGACCCGCCTCTCCCTGCTTCTGAGATTGGGGTGATTTTGCCGCCGGACGTTCCAGTGGATTTCTTTACCCCCGAGTTTTACAATGCGCTTACTTTGAAGGAACGCGCCCGATACATGAACACCGGTGTGGCATTCCCCCTAGAAGACTTTGCTTTCGACGAGGCGCACGGAGACTGGAAGTACATGGGCAAGGCCGAATTCATGGCAATGTATGGGAATGATGTTCTGGAGTTCTACAATGTCCCAACACCGGAGGAGATGGAAGGGATCCCGGATTCTGATGTTGATGAGGGGGAAGACGTGGAGATTGATCTCGAGGATACAGACGAGGAAAATGAGCGCGAGGAGATGGAGGTCGACGAGGAGCTTGGAGAATGAGTGGTCTTTGTTCTGTTCTAGATTTTTCTATCATTCATAGAGTCTGTTTGCGAGTCTGTTCAATAGAGGTGATTTGAGTCTTGACATCTTCTACGACGACGAGCATAAGGAAATTTTCATTGAGACACGAGCTAAGATACATGCTACGAAAGGACTGAACCAGAGAATACATAGGTGAGGTACACTAGTGCTGCAGGGACGAGGGCGAGCGTATGCTCTGTGCCAGTGTATAAGGACACACATGGAAGTGTGTACGTGCATGATCGTGCAGTCGCACAGTAGTTGTGCATGGGTTCCTGCCGATGCTCCTGTGCGATGGTTACAACACAGGACATGGTGTGCGCTCTTGCGGTCCGGCATGCGTGGAACGTGGTGGTGATCCCAAGTTTCACCGGCTCGAACGCAATCGGCTCCGGGTGTGCATGATGGCGGTGGGCCCGCTTTGGCGTGATCCTGACCCAGTAGCGCCGCGTGTGCGCGCGTTTGGTGCCAGGCGGGCAAAAGCACAACAGGCTCCTCTGGGGTACACCCTGGGGACGAGGCTAGCGCTGGAGATCGAGGGATTAGAGGAAGGATTGGGCTCACAATTCATACATTGCCGCTGAGCCCGCCTTGGCGGGATCCCGACACGGTAGCACCGTGCGTGCACACGTTCGACGGCGGGCGGGCGAAAACGCACAACGCCCCTCCTGGGCATATCCTGTGGAAGAGGTTAGGGCTGGGCATCAAGAAGTTTGAGCAAGGGTTGGGCTCACAGCACATGCATCGCTGCTGAGCCCGATTTGGCGGATCTTGACGCGGTAGCGCCGCCGTGTGCGCGTTTGGTGGCAGGCAGGCGAAAACACATGATGCCGCTCTGAGGCACATCCTGGGGAGTGTGTTAGGGCCTGCGATCAAGAGATTTCCGCGGGGACCAGGCTTACCATGATGTCTTGGGTGGGATACTCAGTCCTGCCGACCAAGCCAGAATATTCCCAAAGCGCCCCAAATCCTCCAGTAGCCATCCTGAAATGATGATGGGTACTGAGAAGCATGGACCTGGGCAAGAAATGGCCCGACAGAACCGACTTACGCACCGGTACGAGGGAAAGGGCGAGGTGTATTTGTCTGCACACATCCCCGTGTTAGGTCTTTCGCGATCGTATGGATAGGATTCGTATCCCACCTCTCGTGTGTTCGATACACAGATCTCGTGCCATTCTTGGCATAGGCACAGGAAGGGGTAGGCACTTCGCGGTTTGCTGATCTCAAGGTGCGGTGTGCGAGACCACATCTGAATTTCAATTCAAAACCATATCCAGTGGGCTCTGTGGAACATACCTCGGATCGGGTCACTCCCCGGCATTGGATAGTTGGATTCCCTTGCTGAGGCAGAGTATACACAGACACAAGCTGCTCGTGCTTCGATCTAGCTTCGTTACGCTCTGCGAGCGGGTTTGGAACAGTGGTACTAGCCAACTTGGATCCGGGTAGCGTGGGACACCTACGATGCCAGGTGGATGCGAGACTTTGTAGTTGAGCAACCAGGTGAAGTGGAAAGAGAGGCAAAGATTGTTTGGTCCCGAGGCCGATATCGCTCGGAGCCAAACAATTACTTCAGATTTTGTGACCGCCGGCCGACTACCTGATGCCGGATCCAAGACACATTGATTTTGCCGGAAAACAAAATTTCAAGGTAAGATGATTAGCTTCAACGCAGGGGGTTCCAAAGAGTGACTTTAAGAGTTGTCGGAGTGAGATTGACCAAAGCATCAGTAATGACGCAAAGGCTGAAAAAAAAGACGGAAAGTCCGTCTTTATTTTGATGCACCAGGTCATGAACTCGTCATGAATTGGTCATGGAAAAGGTAAAAAAAAAGGAAAGACTCACAGAGAGGGGATCGGGGGTTTTTAACGCGTCCGTAACGTTGCAGTAGATTATGACGTTCCAAACGTTGCAAAACTCAAATCCGAAGAAAACTTTCGTGTGCGGAAAAAAACTTTTAGGTGCGGAAAAACTTTCTTTTGGTCAAAGCTCAGAATGGCTCCATAATTTATATCTACACCATGTATGCATGTAATATGCCCCCTCTCAAAGGAATAGGGCTAGATCCCAAATACAGAGCGCCGGTAGAAGGCCCGGGTGTTTCGGGCCGTTCGTGCACTGCCACCGCATCAGAGAAACGCTGTTCCGTGATCGCCCGACATAATACCTCAATCGGGACAGACTGTACATTCTCAATGTATTTTTTCATTGTGTCAGTAATGGAAATAAGAGCATTTGCATGACCACTCCATTGATATCTGAATGGCTTTTACAGACCAAAACCATGGATCCTCATCATAGGATCTATTCATGGTCTGGAGCATAAAATGTGTGTCATGCAAAACTGGTTAAATCAATTTATGGCGCGCGATCTGAAGTCTGCAGTACCTAAAGAATCAATCTCAAGATATAAATTATATCGAAAGGTATGTGTAGACAAGAACTGGACAAGTATCCCGATTGGGGGCATGGGAATATCATGTGTAATCACTCGGCGATCACGGAATCCAATTTGCGGCTTCGGCTATCTGGATTAGTTACAGCTAAAGTTGCAGTGATGATAAAGTACGTAGACTGTTTTATCGACTAGAATAAAATTACGGAGTCTAAACTACAGTACTTCTCTTACGTGGTGGCAGCGCAAGAACGGCCCGAAATGCCGAAAGCCTTCGACCCTGTGCTGGAATCTGGCCTTATTCCTGTGAAATTGGACATATTACATCCTTACATAGTACAGATATGAAATATAGAGCAATTGTGAGCTCTGACCAAAAGAAAATTTCTGCGCCTGAAAGTTTTTTTCTGCACAACACTGGTTGAACATTTCAAGTTTTTCAGTGAAAAAATTGATGAAAAATGTCTATTATTTTTCACGCTTTTTTCACTGAAAACGTAAGTGAAAAACTTAGAATCTTTTCATCAATTTTTCGTTTTTAAGGTGAAAAATTTGAAAGAAGCCAAAAAGTACTGTAAAAGTTTTAAGTTTTTCACTTGCTTTTTCAGTGAAAAAAGTGTGAAAAATAATGGACATTTTTCACCAACTTTTTTCACTGAAAAACTTGAAATGTTCAACCAGTGCAAGAAAGTTTCTTACGCACACGAAAGTTTTCTTCGGAGGCAGTGCATGAACGGCCCGAAACGCCCGGGCCTTCTACCGGCGCTCTGTATTTGGGATCTAGCCCTATTCCTTTGAGAGGGGGCATATTACATGCATGCATGGCGTAGATATAAATTATAGAGCTATTCTAAGCTTTGACCAAAAGAAAGTTTTTCCGCACCGAAAAGTTTTTTTCCGCACACGAAAGTTTTCTTCGGATTTGAATTTTGCAACGTTTGGAACGTCATAGTAGATACCTTCGTTATTTCTCACTTAGGTCTATCGGGGATGTTTACATCCTAAGTCTTTTAGACGTAGACAGATATCAAATTTGTAAACTTGTAAACGTACAAGTCAACTGAGGCTGTGTCGCAGCCTCGGGAAAATACAAGGACAAATCTAGGACACTGGCTGAGGGAAGTCTCCCACAAGAAACACCGAACACTTCCATCAAGCGCGCTTGATGCGCTTGCGAGTTGATTGAGACCGTAAAAGCTCAAGAGCATTTGAAATTATGCAAAGCACCCTTGGAGTTCTCAATCTGAATAATTGACATCTGGCTCACAATTCCGGTGGCTCATGTTTTCCTTTTTCAAAAAAGGTTGACCAGTCTGATCTAGCGGTGGGAGAATACATGTACCCTGAGAATTTGCGCATAATTTTGAGTGCCAAAGTGATTTACTTATCTATGTCACCATATCTTATGTGTATTGAGCGGAAACAGGTAGATAATTATTTTTGGGATCAGAGGGTATATTCAGAAATCAGTACATAGGGTTCTGCCAAAAGGAAGAGCTCTGAAGGATGTGATTGTGATTCATACATACGTTGTCCAACATATTTGATTTAGTACAGAAAGAGGCAGAGAAAATGGCTAGAGAGAAGAGAGACAAAATGACGAGGAGATAATAATATAGTGCAGGATATTTATCGACGGCCTCGATTCATTGCCCAACAGACTTTAAGAACAGGTTTCTTGGTTTTATAGATGTCTGCAGATCGTTCCCAGGTGGTCAAATGTGTGATGACATGCCGGGGCTCAATTACCATCCCATCGCGCTCCGGCTCCAAATCCACAACTGCAGTCATTAATTCTGGATGATCTGTATAGAACTGGATTGGAAGAGGGCGATGTTTGCGAACAACCACAAAAGTTCTGAGAGTATCATCAAGTGGAATCTGCAGGACCACGGTGATAACTCCGGTAGCAGTCTGTTTTGGCTCTGTCCCAGGCTCGTAGAATCGGATAAAGGCTGCTGCTGCATGCGAGGATGAGCAGCTGTATGTCCGGCCGTCCACGTAGAAATTTTGGCATCGTTTGCCTCGAGGCGGGAGTATCATAGACCTACGTTCTGGATCTGGAAGAGTTAATGTCCCTGCCCTGTTGCGAGTACCATAGAAATTGAGCTTGTGCTCTCCGACGGAAATCAGATACTCAAGAATCAAGGTATACAGTGGCATTGGAATATTGCGGCTTTTCTTTGCCAGGAATTTAGCTAACTTTTCTGCATCCAGCTCGGTAGGTGTTTTGAGTGTCTTGGAATCTACGGGATCTAGGATATTGTCAAGGCCTTGCAATGCTGCATTATCGCCGTCCTGAAGGTGCTTGTCATGCTTCCTTGCAAGCAACCGGCCAAGACGAGCAAAATCTCTGAGCCTGGTATAGTCCATATCATCTGAATGTTGTGAGTCAGATACTTGGCAAAATTTTGTCAAAACTTACAAAAGTGTTCATTGGTCTTGATTTTCTGCAACATGCCATTGACACGTTCTCCCATAAACTCGTTTTGGCTTGCTAGAGGTCCCCAATTTTTGAGAATATCTGGGATGTGCATCGCATTGTGATGGGTTGGGAGAACATCGACGTCTGGGAAGAGTGTCTGAATGGAAGAGAAGTAGTCGGAGTAGTAGTCCATGAATAAATCTGCCGCTGAATTTGAGGTTTTGAATGATGAAACAATGTTTGTAGAGCCAATCAGACGACAGAAACTCTCCAGCATGGCTTCGTGGCGAGCTGGATCATCATCAATCTCCAACTCTGGCAAAACCAGAGGAAAGATGAGTGAAAACAGAGTTAGATACTGCTCTGCTTTCAATTTCCCGTGCTTTGGTTCACCAAGATTCCCTGGTGGACGAGACACATGTGTGGGAAGGGAGACCTCTCTGATACAGCTCCGAATAATCTCCAAATTTTCCTGTCTGAACTTCCATGACCCTCGGACTGCAATATCTGCAAATTCATCATCACTGTTGACTTCATTGTCATCATCCGAGTCCTCTGGAGCAATTGACTCTGGAACAGGTGTTGTTGACCCATCCATTGGGTCATCGATATCTGCTGCCGGTGTACCTGTTGGAGTCTTTTCGTCATCTTCATCCTCATCCACATTTTCATCCTCAGATTGTGTATCCTGGAGATATCGCTGCCTCCACTTGGCAAACTCATCAGGATTATAATTTGCTTCATCAGCAAGTACTTCTTGTGCATCTGCCTCCCCCCCAGCTTCGGATATATCATCGTCCGTCCAAAGGTCTTCCTCGTCTTTATCAAGTTCTGCCAAAGCTTTTGAACGCCGAGCATCACGGCCTATTCCCCAAGTACACGCAGCTGGTGTTCAAGCACACCTAGAAGCCAATTGTGCATCCAACCCAATATGGTGTCATTCACTGGATCACGGTAGTAGAGGAGGTGTAGAGAGCATCCTCGAACACCAGTTTTTCTCTCTAGGACAACCCTCTTTCCCTTTGTTGTCTGTCTGAACCAAGCTTTTCCCTGTTTAAGCACAGTGGCGCCTACTCGCTTTGGCCAATTCCAGTAGTCCAATCGGCCCTTCTCATCATTTTTGAGAAGACAGAAGGAACAAAACATTGTTGCTTTGTATGAAAGAAATCCACCTGCTTCTCTGGATGCTGGAAGATCTGCTACAAGGGGAACAATTCGTGCTGTCACGTTTACACCTTCAGGATGGTAGTATGTGTTCAGAATTTTTCCCGGGAAATCATATGAGAGAATTGTCTTCATGAGTGGATCAAGTAAAGGTATCAGTGTTGTAGCAGTGGGTTTGCTCGGTGATGGGGTTAGACCCACAATGAAAACATTTTCAGGCAGATAGCGGACTTCAGGAGGCAGATTTAGGCAATAAAGGAGAACTGTGCCAGTGGAGACTTGTTTGCCTAAACATCTAGATGTGTCAGTGTCAAACAAAATCAGCTTTTCAATACGTACCAGCTAGTTTGTTTGACCGTGGGTTAACCAATCAATGTACAATCCAAAGACCAGGTTGTATCTGTCTCCCAAGTTCTTTAACTCCTTCCACCGTGGACTGTCCTGAAGATCTGCCATCTCTTCTCCATCTGCAGCAGCAGGTCTGTGATATGAGTTGGCTAGATGGTCCTCAATAGATTTCCGAGAGAGAAACCATTTGAGCCAAGGTTCAAATTTCTGTGTATTGAACGTTGTTTTAGGAACACGTTTTGGTCCCTTTCCCAGATGCTGTGTGCGCCAAAGTTCAGCCTTGCAGCTGATGCGTGATTTTCTAGAAACCTTTGCTGTACATCTCTCCGGCATTGTTTCCAGTGATGGGTATAAGGTATAGCACTTGGGACAACAGGGTGTTCGCAGAATCTCAGGCTCGCTAGTGTAGTTGCTATAGATGCTCCGGAGGTCCCTAGGAATCTTGACTTTTGGAACCTGAACAGGGATTCCCTGTGCAATCAAGGCTACCTGCAGCAGCTCCAAAGCAGTGGTAAGGATAAATTGAAGAGACCTCAGAATAGTGTTTGCAGTTTCACGGCTGATCCCGGCCTTCAGATTCAGCCAGACCAATAAAGCCGAACACAGCTGGATAATCAAAGTGTCGTTGAAAGCAATGCCTGGGTATTCATTCAGTAGAAAATCAGTTAGGAGACTGTTGCGTACTCGGAGAGCCGCCTGATTGACCCTTGTCATCCTCTTCTTCATCGAAAAGCTCTTCAACGCCAACAGGACGAGAATTAGTGGCTTTGGCATAATCTGGTGAGCGTTTCGCAGCTGCCGCAATTTCGTGGAGCCGCCGGCGCTGCGGAGTGACTTTTTGCCCTGGGACTCGTTCACCATTGACCAAAACCCGGTGCTGGATGCACTCTGGGCAGACGCAGACAACCTTCTTGCCCATAGAGCAAGTGAGAGGGAATGCGATTCACATCAGTGTTCTTCCATGGCCTTTATCTTGCACAGACATTAATCAATCCATTCGTAGGCCGGCATCTGTCTATCTATTCATCCTCAATCAAAGAATTACCTTGTCGGCATCTGTCCCACAGCCTCGATAATCCATTCAAAACATCTGCCGAAATTTGCCCGTGATAGCCCCGTGAGACCGAGGGGAGAGTCGATGGGTAAAACTCGATCCCATCAAAAAGATTCCCGAGCTGATGGATCGCCATTGCCGACGGCTATCAAAGTCGGCTGTAATGGACCCCGCCAGTTGGGCCCGCCCTCCCGCTCAGTAGCTCTAAGCTGGGCCAGCTCGCGCTTGCTCTCATATAAGTCAAAACAGGGTTGGCCATTCATCTTCTATTTTTTTACCCCCATTCATTCCATTTGCACTGTATCATCTCCGAGCAAAACAGATTAGAAGTGAATCTTGCCTGTTTGAACGGTGATTTTTCATGAAACTACGGCCAACCTTAGGCCAAAGTTCATACATCTACGTTCATGAGTAGGTAATTATCCTTAGCATTTCAAGTTCATTGCAACCACGTCCCACCCCATTACAAGGCACTGATAATGTAGCTCGACTTAATTTCCCCATAAATGCGGAGAAAGGGTCAATACTTCAAGTTAATTCTCAGTGCTCTGGAATCAGCCGGTCTTGCGTACTGTATTATTAGGCCCTCCCTTTGTTGTGCGCTATATATATAAATGTTCCAGGTTACAGTATACTCGAGTACATTTAACCAACGTATGCCAGGATGGCTGTGTTAAAATAATCTGTGCCTTCCTACGTGGCTAACTGATATACACAGTACACCTATGGACATGACGAAGTTGAACGGTCGGCGATGCGCTTGATGGCGCACACTCACTCGGAACGTTCCGTTGCACCACAAATGGATACATCACCGAAAATTGATAGGCGAGTTTTACCCATCGACTCTAGACTCCGTGAGACCGGAATGATTGATCCGTGGTAAGCAATGTCAGATGGATACAAAGGGAAGTGATGGTTTGGGTAACGCCGTGCCAACGCCGTGGCAAACGCCATGGCAAATGTCGGTCACACGCCCTTCAAACGCCTTGAATCCATGCCCACGGCTCTTGCCCGCAGTGTCACTGATATTTACAATAGCAACTGGGCCCATTTTCGCAGCTTGCGAGAGCTCAGATATTGGTTTTGGTAAGAGAAAGCTCTCAAACCCTGCTAACCCTCTGATCTGCTGCAGGAGGCGATCCCTGCTGAGAGCGAAGGCATGTGATTTCTGTGCAATGAGCTGAAGCGATGGTGGTTCGATACCATCCACAACAGCATTGCTCCGAGTGCCTGCAGTTTCTAATGAGGTGGACAGAGAGACAAGCTCAGTAGCAAGGTCAGGATGGCTGTTCCTCAGTTCATCTACTGGTGTGCGTAGGTTGAGAAGCTGACCCCAGATAACTGAACGACCCTGGTCAAGCCACTCCACTGCCTTCTGGTAGTTCTGCACTGCAATTGCAGCTGAAGCAGCATCTCTCACAAGTTGGCCTGCCTCTGAGAGCTGATGATGCCGATCAGGTATTGACAACCCCAGCCATGCCAATTCAGGCAGAAGTTCTATGGCAGTAGTATATGCATGGAGTATAGATGAGGGTTGGTGAATGTGGGCATACTCTGCCCACCTTTGGGCAGCAAAAAATCGTATGCTGGCAGGGTCTGTTTCTGAGCATGCAGCTGAGGTGTAGTGAAGTAGCAGTTGGTGAGAGTCTTCAGGATCATGGAGCTGCTCAAAGCGGCTAAGGAGTGAATGCCCGAGGTTAAGCAGCCGTGAAGGCTTGTCTGGGTGGCCATCTGGAGTGAGAGCAACAGCAGCTTCAAATCTCAATACAGACTGGTTGAGATCATTGAGATCACCAAGTCGTTTGAAGCGCCTGGCAAGTGAAATCCCGAGGTTATTCAGCAATGAAGGGTTGTCTGTGTGGCCATCTGGAGTGAGAGCAATAGAAGCTTCAAATCTCAATACAGACTGGTTGAGATCATTGAGATCACCAAGTCGTTCAAAGCGCGTGAGGAGTGAATTCCCAAAGTTATTCAGTCGTGAAGGCTTGTCTGGGTGGCCATCTGGAGTGAGAGCAACAGCAGCTCCAAATCTCCATACAGACTGATTGAGATCATTGAGATCACCAAGTCGTTCAAAGCGCCTGGCAAGTGAATTCCCAAAGTTATTCAGCCGTGAAGGCTTGTCTGGATGGCCATCTGGAGTGAGAGCAACAGCAGCTTCCTTTCTCAATACAGACTGGTTGAGATCATTGAGATCACCAAGTCGTTCGAAGCGCCTGAGGAGTGAATTCCCGAGGTTATTCAGCCATGAAGCCTTGTCTGGGTGGCCACCTGGAGTGAGGGCAACAGCAGCTGCAAATCTCAATACAGACTGGTTGAGATCATTGAGATCACCAAGTTGTTCAAAGTGGCTGAGGAGTGAATTCCCAAGGTTATTTAGCTGTGAAGGCTTGTCTGGGTGGCCATCTGGAGTGAGAGCAACAGCAGCTTCAAATCTCAGGACAGACTGGTTGAGATCATTGAGATCACCAAGTCGTTTGGAGCGGCTGAGGAGTGAAATCCCAAGGTTATTCAGCCATGAAGTCTTGTCTGGGTGGCCATCTGGAGTGAGAGCAACAGCACATTCTTTTCTCAATACAGACTGGTTGAGATCATTGAGATCACCAAGTCGTTCAAAGCGCCTGAGGAGTGAATTCCCGAGGTTATTCAGCTGTGAAGGCTTGTCTGGGTGGCCATCTGGAGTGAGAGCAACAGCAGCTTCAAATCTCAATACAGATTGGTTGAGATCATTGAGATCACCAAATCGTTTGAAGCGGCTAAGCAGTGAATTCCCAAGGTTGTTCAACCTGGAAGGCCTGTCAGGGTGGCCATCTGGAGTGAGAGAAACAGCAGCTTCAATTCTCAATACAGACTGGTTCAGATCATTGAGATCACCAAGTCGTTTGAAGCGGCTGAGGAGTGAATTCCCAAGGTTATTCAGCCGTGAAGGTTTGTCTGGGTGGCCATCTGGAGTGAGAGCAACAGCAGCTTCTTTTCTTAATACAGACTGGTTGAGATCACTGAGATCACCAAGTCGTTCGAAGCAGCTGAGAAGTGAATTCCCAAGGTTATTCAGCTGTGAAGGCTTGTCTGGGTGGCCATCTGGAGTGAGAGCACCAGCAGCTGCAAATCTCAATACAGACTGGTTGAGATCATTGAGATCACCAAGTCGTTCAAAGCGTCTGGCAAGTGAATTCCCAAAGTTATTCAGTCGTGAAGGCTTGTCTGGGTGGCCATCTGGAGTGAGAGCAACAGCAGCTTCTTTTCTCAATACATACTGGTTGAGATCATCGAGATCACCAAGTCGTTTGAAGCGGCTGAGGAGTGAGTTCCCGAGGTTATTCAGTTGTGAAGGCTTGTCTGGGTGGCCATCTGGAGTGAGAGCAACAGCAGCTTCAAATCTCAATACAGACTGGTTGAGATCATTGAGATCACCAAGTCGTTTGAAGCGCCTGAGGAGTGAATTCCCAAAGTTATTCAGTCGTGAAGGCTTGTCTGGATGGCCATCTGGAGTGAGAGCAACAGCAGCTTCCTTTCTCAATACAGAATGGTTGAGATCATTGAGATCACCAAGTCGTTCGAAGCGCCTGGCAAGTGAAATCCCGAGGTTATTCAGCTGTGAAGGCTTGTCTGGGTGACCATCTGGAGTGAGGGCAACAGCAGCTTCAAATCTCAATACAGACTGGTTGAGGTCATTGAGATCACCAAGTCGTTCGAAGCGGCTGAGGAGTGAATTCCCAAGGTTATTCAGCTGTGCAGGCTTGTCTGGGTGGCCATCTGGAGTGATAGCACCAGCAGCTTCAAATCTCAATACAGACTGGTTGAGATCATTGAGATCACCAAGTTGCTCAAAGCGATGGAAAGACAGACTTGTTGATGTCGCTGAGTTCACCAAGCCGCTCAAAGCGACATAGCAAGGATGTTCCAAGGTCTGCAAGATAGATGACATGCCCTGGGTCATCCCGCACTGCATCATTGTATGCACAGACTGTCTGGTTCAAGTCATCCACAGTCTCTGATACCTGGTAAGACTGTAAAATAATATCCCCAAGTATATTCAGCACCTGAGCCCTGTTGTTATTGCTTTGGCAGCACAGTAGAATCCTCTCATGCATCACCCAAAGCTGCGAAGCATCCATAGAATATTGTGTCTTGCTTGAGTCTCTATACATCTTCTGCAGCTCACTCGCTATGCCCTGACTCTTGACAGAGGCAACTGTAGATGACTCAGGGAGTAGTCCGACAATAGGTGGGGAATCCCACCTGTATTTTCTGGCATGCCAATGAGATCCAGACCCGATACCTCCTCGTAGGGCAACTCAGAAACTGAGAAACTAGCACTGAATTCGAGAGAAGGGCCATCAGGATTCACTTTTTTGAGCTGGAGCTTGAAGGCTACATTGTAATCCTCAGTGATCGAGCTCAGAGCAAGGGATGCTGCACCTACACCTATTCGATTCTACAGATCCAAGGACTTTACCTCGCCCGATTTCGACATATCCGACAAGCCGTATTCCCTCAGTTTCACTCTGACGCAAGACTGCTACTGAGAACATAAGAGCATGGGGTGGGCTGAGAAGTTAGGGTCGGTGAATCCGAAGTGTCTTATGCACTCACATGTTACACCCAAAACGGAGTTTCCAACTCATTTGATCGTGCTCCGACGCCACCAGCACAGTTTGGAGAAAAATATTCCCCTCAATGATGAGCTGGGCAAACATTTTCATGTCGCCCGGAAGATCATCATGGGAGTTAGTCAAGGATGTGACATGGATACCTGTAAGGACTAAGTATGGTTTGGCAGCATCAATATATACAGGTGCTTACTGTGAAGCTGAATGCTAATCAAATGACATTAATTGAATCACCAGTTTTGACAGGAGGTCCAGAATGCTCACACTGTTTTCAACTCGGACATGATTGCAAAGGGAAAGGTCGAAAGGCTTTAAGGCAAGGAAGTCGATCTTATGTATATTAGAGATCCACGCCATACCAACGTGGCTGCAAGGTGCTGTAAAGCCATGGGAACATCGATACCGATCACTCTTTACCACTTGACCCCAATCTTCTTAAAATAATCTTGCCATATCGGTATCTGCCACATTGAAAGCATGCCTCACATTGGCAATGTGACGTACATGCCTAGTTTTACCGCTCCCAGTGCTTCCATCGGCACCTATCTCGCACCCCGAGGACAAGGCGTGGCGGGAAGGTGGCTCCCATTCGAAACCTCTGTACAGATAGACTCCTCCCGACACTAACGTCGGCAAACCTCACTCAGTGGTGTGTTGCTGAATATCATGCATGCATGCGTGGGCCTCCCCATCTTGTTAATTTGGCACCGTACCCCAAAACACAAAGGCTTTGCTTTAACCACACAGCAGTACAGCATTCTGACAGTGGCGTTTCATTTCCCGCTCAGCAATTCGGCATACCCCATGTATTAAGCAGATGCCTCGTATCACGTTGCACCTGTTTGCAGCCTTCCATTTTCCCCACTCTCTGCCGGCGCTTCCCGGTATGTGCATGCAATTTCCTATTTTATTTTCGGGGTTCTCCAGTGCATCAGAATTTAGCTTCGGTCCACGGAACTGCCCGCTCCACAATTTATTTTCAACCTCGCCGATCAGCGCTCAATTTCCGTTCAAGAGGAAGGTTCTCCGTCGTCCTCTTTTTCTCATTCTCAGCCCCATCATCTTCGCCCCGTATCACTTAGGTCCTTTGCACTGTGCGTCCTCCACTCTGAATCATTCCCAGGTCGCAATTCCAAATTCCCTACTTCTGGGCTGGCACGACCGCTGATGTGCTTATAACCACTTTTTAGATGTTGCTCAAATCCTTGAAGGTCCCGCGAGCCAGGCGCGGCGCCGGGGTGATCTTTTTAAGACCACAAACTCCAAACTGACTCCGCTTGCAAGCCCTGAGCAGAGCTATAAACATATATTCCCCTTACACTGGCCGGTAAGCCCCACATCGGCTCCAGACGCGTCTCCGATCCTGTTTTCGCGTCCCAAGTAGCCAGCACACCACAAGGACGCGTTTCAGGCAGGCCTCCCTATGATATTACACACGTAGTTTGATACGCACATATACCCAGATTCGGTGATGCACGCGTCCCCGCCGCCGCTGGCAATCTCCGACGCGCCTGAGGACTGCCAACATCTCGACTGAAGTTTTGGATTTGCAAGGGACGGAATGTGTCTTAGGCGCTTGACCCCCTATTTCGATTCGGACGGTCCGATACGAGCCCTGGCCATTATTTGTTTGCAGAATGCGTTTATTTCTCCTCCATTTGTTCTACTCAATTATCGATGCTTCAGCTGCCTGAGATTGCAACTGACAAAAATGGTAATTCATAGTGTTTTTACTATATCATGCGTGAACGAATCAACTAATTCAATATGCTTGCGCTATACACTGAATTGCGTTTCCATGTATTGCACTTACGCCGGATCGAAGCGACGGCATGTCTTGTCGGAGTTAAGATGCTGTATTGTGATGCAAGTGAGGCATTGGCTTCGGAGCAGCATAAAAAAAGCTGTAACCTGCTATGTGGAGGGCTGAACACCACAACTCGGGACGCTGAGACGACGTAGATAAAATCTAGCAGCATGGATGTTCCAGGATCAAGGCATCAAATTTCAGACGTGGAATTTGAGGGACATCAATTTGGCGCAAGAGCCCGGTCCACTCACGGAAGCTGATTGAGGGCTGAGCATTAAGCGCCGACAATAAGCATCGAGCAAGATTTATTGTCCAGCGCGCCGTGAAGCGCAGATTGATGCTGGCCAAATACGAATACGACACGCCAAATGGCGTATCGTATTCATATCTGTATCGTATTCAATGCTCCGGGTCCGTATCGTATTTGTAGTGTATCATATTCATATTCACAAGGCTGAATACGAATATATTTTGAATACATCTAGATATATTCACTTGATGTGAATCTTGATAAAATCCATGTAGTTTACGCGTTGCGCAAGCCCCGACTTCAGCCACTCCTTAGTAACAATATCCACGGACGCCGTCTCCGCGGTCATGGATGACCGAGCATCCGATAGAGTGTGCTTCACACCCGAAAAAAGACGCTCGATGGAAATGCTTACACCTAGAATTGCAAGAATATCCCGCGCAACACGCGCCGTGTATTTCAAGGTACCGCTGTTTTCCTTTAATAAATTTGAGCACCATATTCAAGGCCACAAGAGCAAAACTCACTTTCGACCAACGCCAGTTTCTGCGTATTTCTTGACAAGGGCGACGAGCAGCTTCTTCGCGCGGACCGCGACACTTCACTCCGGAAAAATGGACGTTTCAGGGGGCCCTAAAACGTTTCTGAAATGTTTAGTATAAGGAACAATATAGGGTAGCCTGAAAGCGCACCTGAAATGGGACGTTTCTGCAAGACTGAAATGTAAATCTATACAAATCGTTTTGGGAACGGTTTCCGGCGGCCCGAAACCTGCCGTTTCGGGAACGATATCCACCTGCCTGAAATTGCTCCTGAAACCAATCGTTTCAGGAGCAGTATCGGCCGACCATAAACGTCATGTTTAGGTTGCCCCGAAGCCGTTCCTGATAACAAAAGAACCGGCAACAGCTTCGGGGGCCCCAAAACAATAAGTTTCGGTCACACTTTCTGGCGGCCCGAAACGATAACTGAAACGGATCGTTTCGGGTGCCCTGAAACTCAGCGGCCGCTCATCTGCCGCTCATCTGCCGCTCACAAATTCGGTTATCAAAAAATTTATCACAATATTTTAGAATATGAATACAAGACAGTTTGTGCAGCAGACCCGGAAGAGGCTCGAATTTGAATGTACTTATCGTGTCCTCTTTTAGTTCAGTAGCCATCTCGTTGAGATGGAGGATGAGGGTGTTCATGGGAGTGGAGCCACCGAGAACAGGGCCTCAAAGGAACTGTTATCGTTCAAGACATAATGGCCGGCGGCCATTAACTTAACTTCACGAGTTTCGGTCGATATAAGACAACGAAACAGATTCTGGAGCGCACCTTTGAAGTCATTGATGGAGGGCCGCCTCTAGCATCAGCGTCGACGACTAGACGTCTAACTCAAGGTCTGCGCATACAAAGGGTCGGCAAGACGTACTGATGTAGTCCTATTCGGCGATAGACGCGTGAAGCCAAGCGGAAAGTAGTGGCGACATGCTGCACAACGTACGCGTTGTGCAGCATCGACGAAGGCCCACCCTTAGCCAATGCCCTCGGCACCTTGCGAATCCCACTCATCCGCATCCGACTGCTCCGCAGCTTCTTCTCCTTCGCTGACCCCCCACCCTGCACGCCGCTCTCCTCCGACAGCAGCGTGATAGTGCCGTTCATTGTGTCGCTCCATCGCCACGTGTGACTGTTGCGAAAGCGACTGCTGCCGTCTCTTCCGGGATGTCCTCTGCAAACGACTTGTCCGGGACGCCAGGCGCGGGGTTGAGTGGGTGTGGGGTGTGTCGCCGTGTTTGGAGGAGCCGCGCGTGCTGGAGGGCGGGGAAGGAGTAGTCTGTGTGGTCTTCGGATTCTGCGTCGATGGGGGAGTTGTACTCAGACGTGGAGTTCGAGATGGATGGCGAGGAGGTGGAGCCGGGGGAGGGCGGGGATGTGTTGGAGTTGGAGTTGGAGTTGGAGTCGGATATGGACGGAAACGGGAGCGGCGAAACACGCGGGGCAGCGGCCGTCGGAGGCGGGTCCGTGGAGCCACTTCGCTTCGTCGAAGAATGAGGAAGAGTGGAGAAGCCTATCGAGGAGGACGAGCTGCCGTTGACTGAGGTCACTGGGCCCCGTCGACGCATGCCGCGCGAGGTTGCTTCGCCATTGGAGGACTCGGGATGGTGCTGACGCTGTGGGTGGCCCGGGGATGAGGGCACTTCGCGTCACGGTCGTCCTGGAGGGTGATCGCCCGCTCGTGCGCCTTGCTCTTCTCGCTCCGCAGGCCCGCCCACGGTGCATCGCTGGCGCATACGTGCTGGTGCTGGGCCGCGACGCGCTCCCACCCCGCCAAGGTCGATGAGCAGCTCGGCGCACCCCCAGGAGATACGATACTTGGAGTTGGTGGTGCAGAACCCTGGGTGATAGGAGGAACGCGGAGCGGTGGCTGGCGCTTGAAGATGGTCGGAGAGATTCTGGCATATTCCTTCTCCAGAGAACCTGCACCTCCGACGCGAGCGTCTGCTATGTACCTTGAGCTCTGTAGAATACAATTACGTTAGCTCAATAAGGAGAAGAGAGAATGTATAGGAACCTACTCTCCACAATCCGTCCGAACTTCCGTATTCAAGTCCCTCCTTGACTCATGGGCGCGGGATCTTCAAATCCCTAACGAGTTGCAGCACATCGACCCGCCGCCCGCCCCCGCCACCGATATGGGGCTCGCTGCCGCAACACCGGAGCAACGACAGGGTTAATTGCAGCGGAGCGGTGACGCTGACTGCAGCGAGGCAGTTTTGGCGATAGCCAGTTTGAGTGCGAGTTCCTCGGTGGGGACGACGCCGGGGAATAAAGCGCGGGCGAGGAGAACGCTAGGGAAATCGGAGACGCTAGCCTGGGCTGAACAACACGGAGAACGTCGGGGAGAACGCTGTGGGCAGCGCATCAAGCTTGGGCAGTGCGGCGATGTTGATGGGCGAGGACGCCTTCAGTGTTGCCGCTCGGCGGCGACGGGGGCTGGAGCTGCACATCGACAGGCGGCGTTGGTGGCGGTGGAGTCGTACCCACGGATGATCCCGAGCAGTCCGTTGCTGGCACGTCGCTGTGAGTCAAGAAGAACGAGCACGCCCTCGTCCCATTGTGCAAGAACGTCCCCGCAAGCACCAAGCGCTCTTCCTCATGCCCAAAACCCGCAATCGTGTCACTCCACAGCAGATCGCACAGCAATCCTCGCGACCCCGGCTCCGCGAAGCGATTCAGCGCAAGGATGTTGGACAGCAAGATGAGCTCGGGCGAGAGACGCAGAAGAAGCGGCCGTCGACGAGGGCGGCAACGGGTAGTGCGCAGAAGGACACGATGCACGGAGTACTTGTGCAGGCACTCGCGCTTGAAGCCTCCTCCTTCCCCTTCACGTTCCCATTCCCATTCAGCGGGCGGCTCGCGTAAACAACGACGCACGGACCGTAAAGCACGAAGTCGGGTGTATCGAGCAAGACGAGGAGAGGAGCGATGGCAGGCGATATTTGATCGTTTGTGTAGTGTTGTGACTTCCCGCTTTTTTTATCAGCATTCCCGCCTGTAAGTTTTCCAGCTGCTCATTGCGCCGGGGTTTCCTATCGCATTCACTTGTCTCATATCCAATAACTGGTGTTTGGCCCGGGTAAGTCGATCTGTTCTTGCATCCTGATATTCCTCTCACCATTGCATAGCATGGCGCGCGGCCGCCGCCACCGTCGGAGTCGTGTCGCTGCGTATCTCAACGCGCGCAACGCTCTGGGATGGCATTCTGCCTTGGACCTACTAGCAAAACTGTGAGTACATCTTTGCTTCTTTTACACAAGTCCGGACCTTGGGTGTAGCCGCAATCCTTACAACGATGGTGCGGGCTACGTGTATATCTTCCAATGCGTCCCCCGCACAATATTTCTTCAATACGAAAGCCGGCAAATTACTCGGACTGCATTTCTCACGGCTTCGCGAGTCAAGGTCGGGCATACCAACGATCTTAAGCGGCGCCGACGTGAATACAAGAAATGTGAGATTGATTGGGTACTCACCTGGCGAATAAAGATATGGACACCCTGCCACATGTTACTTGGTGCGTCTTATCTTGCTCATTCTCCATGATTTATTTTGAGCGGTTGACCTTCTTATTGGCGAACAGAGAGCTTAATGCATGCGAGTCTTCACGATATGGGAGCAACTGTACCGCGCGTCCGATGTTCGTGCAAGAAGATACATCGTGAGCTGTTTGGCCTTCAAGCGGCTGGTGGCGTCCGAGGGGTGGTGAGGATAGCGAGGGACTGGCTGAGGCTTATCGGACAGCAAAAAAAGTCGATCATGTAAGTTTGCTGTCCCAATCGAAGTAGATGCTTGCTCACCACTTTTCGTAGCACCCGTTTTGCTATTGAAAATGTAAAATAAATCAATTGTATCGCAGTTAATTGGGAACTTCAAGTTCGAGTCTGTCGCACATCGGACACACACTTATCGAAGGCTCAATTCTGCGTTGCTTGAACTTCAGAACTGCTGGTAAATATACTAACACTGCCAAATGGCTCCTTCTCGAGGACTGCGAAATTTATATTGCCCGTAAAATGTTTTACAAGACGTAGTATTAGTCCTGAAAAAACCAATCAGCCAGAGTGAGCACAATGAGGTGGCCAAATATTACCCTACTCGTCATCACACAAAGTAACCGGACATTGATTCACTGTGCCTGATCACGTGCACTGAGCTCGATTATACCTTACCACCAAATACCTACAGATATTGGCTGAAGACTACATAACTTGTTTTGGGAGAACAGCCCCAGTATCGCTTTCCAGAGACCAGAAAAGATCAGCGAGCCATGTCTGAATTACGACATTCTAGCCAACAGTCAGAAGAAACTTGACAAAAAAAATACCTGGAGCCTGAATTCAAAGTGGGGGATCCTGGCATAGGTAAACAGACATCTTTGGTGGATTTTGCAACAGTTAAGTTCCTGATTGTCTAATGAATTCTTGCCACAAAATGTGTCGTAGCGCTGTCTGCAGAATTTCAAGATCCCTTGTTGAACAAGCAATTTAGATAGTAGTTTGTCATGTAGAGCATCATGGATGGACTAAGCAATGACTGAGCAGTGCTCTAGTCAGATTTCAAGCGAAGCTGAGCTGTCAAAGTTCAATTTTTTCAGCTTAACTGGAGAGCAGCTTGTGCACAATCCATGCAGGTATGACTTGCCGCCGAAAATGCCTTGTGCCTGAGTATCCATTCACTTTCCTGGAGTTTTAAGTCATGGGGTATGTTTAACATATATTGAGGAATAGCCCTGACAACAGAAACCTTTATCTATGCCCACGGACCAAGCCATACACGCCAATTTAGGACAAATGTCGCAAAAATCACGTGGACTCAAAACAATTGAGCCACAGATGGTATACACATTATTTTTGATGCCAAATTGGATATGAACGGGGAGAATATATCCAAATGAACATTTCTAGGTCCTCATACCCAGATTATTGCGCAAATTTCTGCCATAGTAAGCGAATGTCCGGTTACTTTGTGTGATGACGAGTAGATAGATTCAAGATGACCGCACGATCGCCTGAGAACTCGAATCGTGCGCAGTGAGACATGACACGAGACGGGTGGATTCTGTCGGGATCAGCAGCTGACATTTTCGAGGAGTAGGTCGTTGCAGGGAAGTGTAGAAAAGGTTTGAATGGATCAAATTTGTCAGACGGGAGGGGCTGCTGACGGCGAACAACGAAGGTGGCCGCGTTGTTAACGACCTCAATTTTTTCTATGCTCCCGGCAACAGCGATGGTCTCGCCATTAGGGTAATAAATCACGAGGCTGTTTCCCAAGTGGGTGGACGCTCGAGAAAAGTTAACGCCATTGAAGAAGTAATGGGCCTTTTCGCGATTCTTGCCAGGTATCACCTCATTTTCCTCTCGGATGGTCTGAGGAGCCAAAGACAGGTCAAAAAGGCGCTTAAACTGGCGGATTACTTCCGGGCAGTCTTTCCTGGCCAGCCATCTTCGGAGATTAGCTCCCCGCATGAATGATTTCATAATGGTGGCTTCCATCTCGCCTAGTGTTTTTGAATCAATTGCGGAAGAAAGAGTGACAAAAGAGGAACTCACCGCCAATCTGATCATTGGTCTTGATTTTTTGTAAAATCCCGATAAGGCGCTCGAACGGAAAGCACCACCAAGAAATTATAGGACCAAACAGCAGAAGGAAGTCATATATGTGGAAAGCAGCGTGCATGTTGGGTCTGTGAACGTGTGGATTTGGAACAGGCCATCCAACCAATCCTTCATGAAAGCACGAAACGTGGTCGCACGCCCAAGATTCGCACCATATCGACAGACGATCGTTGTCGCTTGGAACAAAGCCATGCTATGCTCCAATATCCGGAAAAAATGGGCGCCTTCTGGTCCCATCTTGTCGCCCCACAGTAAGACCAGCGCGATGGGTAGATAAACGGTTGCCAAGATTCGCCACTCATCTGCCTTGATCGACCCTGCACTGCTTTGCCCATAATCTTTGGGTACTGAACTAAGCCAAGAGGGTACAGCGGTTTTAGCGATCACTTCTTGTATGAAGTGGATATCCGGAGTACTGATTGTTTTCGGTTGATATTTGTAGTTCGTAGGTTCGAGAGGCATGGTTTTACGCTAAATTATAACCATTAGCAGATGCGAGTAAATTGATCGGTCGCACTAACCCATTCGATTAAACGGGCTATGAGATCCTTCTTCTCAGCCTTAGGATCTAATGCAAGATGAAGCGACCGGCATAGGTACCGGAGCGCAGGATTGTTAGCCTTGCCAAGCTTTTGGCTGAGTTGGTTTTCGGAAAGCCCACCCGCACAACCGAAGGACAACTCCAAATCCTTCTGAAGCGCACAAAGTTGTGCTTGTTCTTTCTCGGTGCAGACACACTTGGGGTGGTTCCGGACTTTTGCCTCGTCGTATGGTGGCCAGTTGCAGGAGAACGCCGGTCCTGTTTTTTCTGTCGTCTTAGCCTTTTCAGCATCGATCTCGAGGACATGACGGCAGTGATAGTGAACGATGCCCTCGAGAATGCAATGCATAGAGTCAATAACGAGCATCCGGCTTGGGTTCCAGTAAGGTAAGCGCCAAAACTCCGACCACCGCACACCATACTCTGCAAAGATAGCGTCGCACTCCCCTAACGTGGTGGCGTCTCGCCAAGCCTCGGCCTTCTGGCGAAGAAGACTGACGTCCCGCGGTTTCCAGTCGGGATGGTCGAAATCTGTTCTATACATGGTTGGGATCCCCTTGCAATTACAGACCGAGCAGAAGAAGTGCGATGAGTGATGTGCCAAACCCGCGACCTGACGAGCAGCCGGCAAATTGTTTACCGATAACACAAAGGCAAGGTCGACGTCTCGACCACGAGGAGAGGCGCCGGTCGAAGATATATGTATCCCTCGCTCCCAAGCGGTAACGGCATCATCGATGATGGGCTTGAGGTAAGGGTTGGCTTGCTCAAGCTTTGGGCCGTCGGGGCCTGATATTATGCTCGTGTAAATATATTCGGATTTGTACCGCTTTGTCTCGAGCAGCCCAAGAACCGCCGCCGAGAGAATTCCCAGTTTGTCTGAATTTCCACGGACGGTCACCCCATTTGGGCCAAAAAAATCCATGTGGATCGCAAACGGGATTCGCATCCGGTCACCCCTATCAATGAAAAGGCGACCTGCGATTGGTCCCTCGAATTCCTGCATGAAGTCCGCTTGGAAGATATTGGTGGTAAAAGGAGGGGGGGTTGCCATGAGCAGCCCATGCGTCATCGCAGGCTTTGTCCAACATATCCTCGATGTCTGGGTCAGTGAGGAGCATCGCTACGTGATCGATGAAGGAAGGACAAAGGAATGTCCTTATGGGCCGCAATTTCCCGTTACGCATCGCCAGCAACTCAGTAGAGCAATCACTAATCCCATCCCGTCCCACTATGCGGTTCACACAACGTTCAGGATACTCAGCGATGGCGGCATCAGGATTGAGCGGCTTGTGGGTGTGGTGACACGACGGACAGACCGCGTACATTGTGGTCTTTCCATCAATGTGGAAACGATTTAGAGCGACATACAAGCTTGAGGGGAGCTGTTTAAGCACGTCTTGTTGCTTCGCATCGTAGGTTTCAGAACCATCCGAGTTCCTTTGCAAATGGAGCGACATGGTGCACTTGATGATGATTGTCACCGCTTCAATGATAAGGTTACAAGGATTCTGGGCGACCCCGATGATGACGTGACAAATAACGCCCAAAAGGATCACCATTTGCGCGATGACATCCAGGTTTTTCATGGGATTGTCGCTAAGGTGGGCTGCGCACGTTAAGCAGGGATATGCATATAATATGATAAGGAACTCACAAGTGTCGTAGACCAAAGGTGTCGTCTCCTTCGGCCGAGGAGGTAGCGCTCCGCCGACAAAGGTAATTCGGATGTCGAGCGTCCTGAGCGCATCCAGCGCAGCACTTTTTTCAGGAACGTCCTTCTTGATGGAGTCCAGGGTGCTTTTACAGGTCGTATAGACTCGCAAGGCAGTATCGAGTTTTTGATGCATTTTGGCCACCGCCACTGCGTCGCTGTCCCGGAAGTCGGAAGGAATGACGAGATCATCTTCCGTCTTCTGAATTTTGGTTTGCAGTGCAGAAGCGAGCGTTTTAGCCCGTTCCTTACGGAAATCGAACGACGGCGGAGGAGTGGGGCGAGGCGCGGTAAGCAGCGATGAAATACTGCTGGTCGCCTCAGCGACAGTAACTTTATCCCGATTGAATGTTGTAGGCGGAGCGCAACCGGCTTAAAATTCGTCCCGCAGGGTGAAGAGTTTCGAGGGCTGGTTCGCGGGGGTTGGTCCATCGTCCGTCAATGTCAGAGCCGCTACGAAATCGGCAAGCTCCTCCGCAGAGTCTAGCGCCAGCGTCTGGTAGGATTTCAGTTAGCAAAGCGCCAGTATAGAACTCTGAACAGTCACCTCAGTTGTGGATACGTCCTCGGCATTGGGGGTGCTGGGCTTCACAAGGTTCGCGAGCTCCTGCTCGTGCTTTAGTCTATCATTTACTTTGACCAAATGTGGGTGTGGGCGAAGAGCACAGGAGCAGGTGAATTTTTTCATGTCTCTCCAGCGTCAGCGCTGAAGAAACAATTCAAGTGGACAACTCGTCGACGGAACGCGCGGAAAAGTTTGGTGAATGGGTGCGGAAACGATCTGTGGCCCTCCTATATGTATGCCACTCAGAGAGCCTTATGCCCGATGGAGATCAAAGTGTGGTTCCTCAAGGCAATTTTTTTACGTGTCGACTTCATTGTCCTCCCCAAGTCTGAGCAATGGAATACAAGGTCGGATTTCACGGTGGGTGGTAGGATAACTATACAAGGCGCTAGTTACCAACGGGTGTTGTTCGAGTGGCAGCGATTCTTGCCAACATCAAATATAGCAGACGGAGATTCTGATGAGGTATGGTACGACAAGTGGCCATCCGCCCTGGAAATAGCCTTCGAAGAAAACGAAGATGGCGATTGGAACTGAGAGTGCGACTGTAAGAAACACATGGGAACGGGCTGGAGATAGATTGAGCATCAAAAGCGAGCAGTAGAGGAAAAGCCAACGTACCTGTAGCGATCTGAGCATTGAACGCGGGGGCTGCAAACTCCGGAAGCTTCGGCGGCGACCCACAGAGAGGAAAAGGATCGTAGCTCGCAAGATAATATAGCAAATTTTCATCGTCGGAAAGTTCTTCAATGTTGACAGGCTAATTAAAAAAAGGAGTGAGCTGAGCACCAGGAGAGATGCAAGGGCAACGAACCATGGTGGAGATACCAAAGAGTGGGAGCCTTTGGGAAACCATCTTCAGCGGCATTTTATCGAGCAGGAGGAGTCGCTGCCAAAATAAAAGAAGATTCGATCGAAAGTTTCTAGGGACCAAGGCAATTCGCTGGATGGACAAAAGCGGTGGCGCTCGAGTTTATGGAAGTCCCAAACACAAAAGTCGAAGAAGCGCTGAGTCGGGCACGAGCCAGAACAGGGGTGCGGGGAGGATCCCCCAGAAGAGTTGGCAATTGAGAGAGGACTACCAGCCACTGCACGACGTTGGCGTCGTGCAGCGCTGAGATTTGAGAGCTGTAGCGAATAGAAGAGACTGTACGACGTGGGCGTCGTCCAGGGTGAAGACAGCGAGACGATCCTGCACGACGGAGGCGTCGTGCAGGCGTCTTATGTCGAGAACTGAGTGCAGTGACTTGAGTGACTTCGAGTCACTAAGCGCCGCGGCCACGTGAGCGCGGTGGCAGTGCTTGTCGCGGCTGCTGGCGTCTGCACGCCTCTTGTCTAGTCTGAACGACGCCAAAACTGACAGTGAAACTCATAGAGCTCCTTTGTGCAATATACATATAGGTAAATTCGAACAGGCCTTACATTATGGACATATACACAAGATCTAGGTAGAAAATATATACATCTGCGGCTGCGTTGGGGAAATCTGAACATATACGACCAAAGATTGCGGGAAATCGGTAAGGCTAGTGAACATGTTGGCTATAAGGTGAATAGGACCTGGTTTGAGGGAGGAAACGAATCCCAATAAAGTAAGCGCGATAACTCCGCCCAGCGCACACCACACTCTGCGAAGACGGTGTCGCGCTCCCCCGACGTAGCAGCAGGAATAGAACCATCAGGATTAAATATCGTAGGTTTATGCAAAGCACAACTCTCTTGAAATGCGGGATGTGCGGTGAAGTGTTTGGGCTCGTTCGCGGGCTTCGGTCCATCGTCTGCCAATGCCAGAGCCGCTGTGAGATCAGCAAGCTCCGCCGCGGAGTCTGGCACCAGGGTCTGGTAGACTTTCAGTTAGAAAGAGACGGTTATGGAACTGTACATAGTCACCTCATTCGTGGATACGTCCTCG
The DNA here is from genome assembly GCA_029378395.1 of Mycena leptocephala. Classification (NCBI taxonomy): domain Eukaryota; kingdom Fungi; phylum Basidiomycota; class Agaricomycetes; order Agaricales; family Mycenaceae; genus Mycena; species Mycena leptocephala. The sequence goes on along the minus strand of JARJLF010001442.1, from coordinate 11,571 downwards.
TCATTGGTGCTGCGTAGCTTCACGGGTTTCGCGAACTCCTGCTCGCAGGTGGATTTCTTTTTCGTCTCTCCAGCGTCGGCGCCAAAGAAACTAATGAAGTGGGCAACTTGTCGGCGGAACACGTCGAACATTCTGGTGAATAGATTGCAGGAACAAACTTGAAGGAGCCCTCCTATATGTATACAACCCAGAGGGCCTTGTGCCGGATCGAGACTGAAGGGTGGTTCCGAGAGGCAATTTTTTACGTATTGACTGCATTGTCCTCAAGTCTGAGCAAAGGAATACAAGATCGGATTTACAGCGGGTGGCGGGATCACTAATACAAGCCGCTAGTTACAAGGGAGGTGTTGTTCGAGTAATGTTTGTCCAGCGTCAGCGCATCAAATGTAGCAGACGACGATCGCGATGAGGTATGGTACAACGAGCTGTCTCCATCCACCCCGGAAAAAGCCTTCGACGATAAATATAGTGAATGGAACTGAGAGTGGAACGGTGGGCAAAAAACGGGGACGGACTGGAGAAAAATTGAGCATGAAAAGCCAAAGGAGAGAAAAAAAACGTACCTGCGGTTTGAGCGTCAGACGCGGGAGGTACTACAGACTCCTGAGGCTTCGGCGGCGACCCACAGACGGGGCAAGGATCACAAGTCTCGCAATAGTAGAGCAAGTCTTTGTCGTCAGAAATTTCTTCGATTTTCACTGGCGTGAGAGGCTAATCGAATAAGGAGTGAGCGGGGCATACCAGAAAAGACGGAAGGGCAACGAACCATGGTGACGATGGGAAAGAGTGGGAGTTATTGGGAGACCAGAGTCATCTTCAGCGGCATTTTATCGAGCAGGAGGAGCCGCTACCAAACTGGAAAGAAGATTCAATCGATAATTTCCGAGGACCGAGACAATTAGCTGGATGGACAAAAGAGGTGGCGCTCGAGTTTATGGAAGTCTGAAACTCAAGGTCGAAGAAGCCTCTGAGTCGGGCATGAGCTAGAACAGGGTGCGGGGAGGATCCCCGGGAAGAGTTGGAAATTAAAACAGAATTTAAAGTTTTTTTGGCGGGGGAGACTACCAGTCACTGCACGACGTCGGCATCGTGGAGCACTGCTGTAGCGAATAGAAGACACTGCACGACGTGGGCGTCATCCAGGGTGAAGATAGCAAGACGATCCTGCACGACGGAGGCGTCGTGCAGGCGTCTTATGTCGAGAATTGAGTACAGTGACTTGAGTAACACTGCCACCGCGCTCACTAAGTGTCGCGGCCACGTGAACGCGGTGGCAGTGCTTGTCGCGGCCGCTGGCGTCTGCGCGCTTCTTGTTCAGTCTAAACGACGCCAAAACTTACAGTTCAGTTCATACAACTCATTTTTGCAATATAAAATTCAAATATGCCTTAGATTATGGACACAGACACAAGATATAGGGTTATATATATATACATGTATGGTACGTCGGCCAGCGATTTGAAGATACATGCGACTACCAGCTCCGCACGACCTTCAGTTGGCGCGGCAAACGAACGCGCTGAGGACTTTGAAAGTCTCTCAATTTTTGAGAGATCCTGAACAAAGGATGAATACGACGCTATTGGAAAAGTCAAACTGTACGACCTACTTTTGCGCAACATAATCCGCAAGGCGTTGATCGCCTGCCCGCATATTGACCACAGAGTCCTTATTCTGACCCGCGACCCGCATAATGAGCATGTCCCCCCAGATGTCGACATTGGAGTTCGCAGGGAGGCGAACATGGCGTTTGAAAAATGCTCGTAATCGTGTCGTCCGACGGCCGTGTTTGAGCACGATGTCGACGTCGTGCATGTGAGCCTGTACAGCGCCACAATCCAAAACACCCTCCACTATAGGGAAGCGGAGGTCCTGCGGGTCCGTGGACTGAGAACGGGTGTGGACGTGGATGGTAGTGGCGGAGGTGGTGGAGGCAGAATAGAGTCGTGCACGCAAGTAGATGTCGCGAGTCTTGAATACGATTCAATACCGTGGTTAAAGGAAATGGAATGCGGATTACCTCGTGTGTAGGCTTCAGAAAAATGCGAGAGTTGGGCATGGCTAGCACGACGGAGAAACAGTTGCTGGACTAGCAGATTCGTTGGGTATAAGGCACTTCCAGCTCGATTAAGACCCGGGAAGACGCGAGTCCCAGAGACAATAATATTCATATTGAGAAGCACCAAGTTCTTCTTGGATCGCCAGGAGATCTGTGCCTTTATTGTAAAGGCTCAAGTTTTACGTCTGTGCGGCGTCGGCGGTATCGGAGTCTGAACAAACTGCCGCCTTTCAGAGCGCATCATGCGCCAATCATGCGCCCTTGTTTTTGTTTCAGCTGCTTGTTATTTTGGGATCAATCTGACTCACATTTTCAGTAGCGCATCGTGGCCATCCGTAATTGTTAACTCGGGCACCGCCGTTGCGCCACTCGGTTGAAGCCGCCGATTCATTCCTGCAGGCGGCGCATCGAGGCGACTCTTTATTGTTGAATGCAGTTGACTCGAAAATTGGAAGCTACGGTGTATGTCTGGCGGCGGTGCATCCACTTGTTATTGTTGAGTCTATTTGACTTTTGGACACCGCCGTATTGGAGCAGTTGCAAAGTTCAGGTCCGGAGCGTTGCAAAGGGACGGTGGACACTGTACAGCGGAGGCGCTGTACAATCTCTGAGGCCAGAAGATGCTACACGACGTAGGCGTCGTGCAGTATGATGTGGTCAGAAGAGAGAACACAGAATTAGCGCCCGTCATGCCATGTCTAATCAAGGTTTGCACTGCCACACATTCCTCGCCGCCAATTCCACAATTCGTTTCACAACCAGAGCAGAATCAATTCAAGAAAAATACAAGTTCATTTGTGTACACGATCAAGATACAGCCTACTGCCCCAATGCTGCGCTCACCCCATCGAGCTTGCGCGAATTGCCCCTTTTAGTCTCTTTTTCCCTCGCGTTTTTCAAGTAGAGGGTCGTGAAACCCTGTAGCGCCCAGTCGTTCTGATAGTGGGCTAACCGCGGGTGCTCTTCATACATCTAGGCAAGGCATTTCAAAAAGATCGAGCGCGGAGACCAGAACACACCTGTTTTTTGAATTCTGCCATGGCCGTTCCATCTTGTTTTGAGTACGCTAGTTTCACGTCGAGCTTCTGTGGCGCGAGTCGGGCGATCGTATCCTGTACTTAGTTCAACGGATAGAACTTATGATTACAGAGACAGACTTACTTTGATTTTGTCGCACAAGAGCTTCGGCAAGTCGACTTTTTGTTCGAAGTTAATCTGGGCTTGTGCTGGCCGCGGGATAGTTACGTTCTGGGCCACAGGGAGAGGAGGGTAGTGATGGGGGCCATCGTCATCCTCTTCCTCAGTGAGTGGCGAGCTTGAGCGGCGGACCGGGGTTTGGACATGGCGGCGAGATGCGGGGGGGTATGGGGTATTGCCCCGGCTCGGGCGCACTGCTGGCATTTCGTGTCGAGATGCGGGGTGCGGGGTGTTCCCGCGCTTCACGCGTGTTCCGGTATTTTCGGTTTTCGGGGTCGGGAGGCGGAGGCGGCGGTGGATGTCGGTATTCACCAACAGTGGGTGGTGCTGCGGGTGGGGAAGGTCACTGTCGGCAAGGAGGACGACGATGGGATGCGGTGGTGGGGTGTCGTTGTTGAAGACCTGTGCCGTGGAAACAGCAACGAGAGCAGGAGCGATATTCGCCATTGGAGCGCAAAAGAGGAGAACGAGGAGAACGAAGCGATGAAGAGTTGCTGTTATAAGGTGAAGGTGGCGCTCCAGCAGACGTAATGTCTTTCAAACACAGAACAAAGGCAAAGGCCCAATTGGGAGGGGGGTTTATTGTCCACCTAGTTGACCTGACGCCACCTCATGGTCGTCGGAATGGAAGACTTTTCCTGTCCAAGATTTAGAGTACTGAGTTGTAGAAGGAGGAAGAGCCTGACTGGACGACATCGGTGTCGTTCAGATTGAATGCGACCAGACGATGCTGTACGACGGAGGCATCGTGCAGCAGGTCGAAGCCGCCAGTGGTGAGCGCGGAGAGATCAGAATTGGTGCTAGTGGCTAGTGAACGGCTAGTGAACGGAGAGGAGAGCCTGACTGCACGACGTTGGCGTCGTTCAGATTGAATGCGATCGGACGATGCTGCACGACGAAGGCATCGTGCAGCATCGTGCAGTGGGTCAAAGCTGTCAGTGGTGAGCGAGAGGAAGCAGTAAACCTCAGTAAACGATGGGTGGCAGTGCCGGCAATTTACTCTTATTATAGGTAAAGCGTACTGAAAAAAGAAAAGAAAAAAAAAAGACCGCACAAAAATCAAGAAAATTGGGTTTGACTATTAGTATTAGTATTACACAACAAATACATTCATTGTAGCAAGACATTCATTGTAGCAAAACATCCATTGTAGCAAATTCAATTCTTGGTGATCGTAGTAAAACTCACGGCCTCAAAACCTCAAGCATTTGAGCAGCACATCGTTCCATAGCGTCGGCATACTTCAGGCATCTCTTCTCGCGCTTGAGATTATGTTTCCAAGTGCCGTGGGTAACGAGACCCGCCGGTTGGGATGCCTCTACACTTTGGAGTCGGCTTTGGAACCATGACTCACATTGCCGCGTCCACCATCCGACACTAAGTCCTGACGTGGCCATAGCTGAAGGTCGGGGCCACCAGGACCTGGTGGATGTCTGTTCCCCGGAGAAGCGACCAGGATCGGCTTGCCCTATAATACCATTCAGTTGCGCAGTCATGAATTGAGGGGGAATGTAATACCGGTCGATATGTGGTAGACACCGCAAATAAGGTTGATTTCCTGCTCAGTCAGGTAGTCATCCCAGTATGCCGACTGAGAGTGGCCATCCCACAAACATATGCCATCGATATCTGCATCGTCGGTGGGACCTCGGAGTACATCATCGATGGAGACCACTGCTCTGGCTAGACGACCAACGACACCGCCATGCAGTACTGCGGCGCGACCTCGGGGGCTGAGGAGAAATTGATTCCGGATACCAACATACGACTTGTAGTCGTGAGCGTCGGGGATGTAATTCTGTGGTCTATACCCGAGGCCGGAGTATAAGTTGCGAGACGGTAGCTTCGTGGAAGGAAGCTTCTTGGAGCGGGAGCAAACCAGGAATTGGATACCCCGAGCGAGAAGGCTCTCGATCACCTCGGTCAAACTCGGTCCCCAACCTTGCCGAACGATTTCAAGGGCGGTCGTCGCGCTCTCAAGAAGGACATACAGATGACTGTCAGGATCAGAGACGATGTAGTAAAGCTTCTTGTTGAGTGTCTCTCGACGAAGTCGGATTGCCCATGGTGTGTAAAGATCCGAGTCTGTATCGTGAAAGTCGAGGAGATTTCTGGGAATCTCATAAAGCGCTTTCGCTTTTCTGCAATAAGCAACAAATGCGCGAAAGTGCTGCATTTCTGTCTGATTTTTGACTGGGAATCCGGCATCGCCGAGAAACCTTTTGACACCCTCTACGGGAGGGAGGTCAAGGTCTTTCGGTGCTTGAAACTCCTCCTTAGTCACTGTACATCCGAACCGGAGGAGTACAATCTCCTTGAACGACAAGGCAATTGATGCCAGTTCGGGGGTGGAATCGGAGTCAGACATTACGGGACGCGACGATGGCACAGCAAGAGGAAGTTGACCCTCTTCTAGCGAATCCTCTTCTTCCGGTAGTATCTGGGTGGGAACATCGTCATCTTCCTCTTCAGTTTCAGCGAAGGGAGCGCCGGCGAAGGCTGAATCGTAACCCGCGTCGTTCCCGTCGTCCCCTTCGTCATCATCGCCTCCATCAGGTCCAAACGCTTCGCATACATCCCACTCGTTGTGGAAAGAATCAAAACGTCGCTGGAGGGGGCCGTGATCATCCCACACTTCCTCATAGGAGCCACGTCCCGCTGCTCTCCGTACGTAGTGTCCATTTGACTTTTCCCAGACATAGACGCGAGCACCTTTATTGCCTGGCACTCCTCCATGAGCCGCATGTGCCTCCCGCTGCTGGCGGCGCTGACAGTCCTGGGCTGTTTCGCGGCTAGCCCTGTTGTTGTTGCTCTGGGCTCGCCTGGCGAAAAAGCATGCATAGTTTCGCCTGGCCGTTGCTGGCTATTAGGCTCGACAGGAGGAAACGGTTGGGTCAGGTCTTCGACCGAGGGACCTGGGTTTGATGATGGCACATACGGATCTTTGTCGCGAAGGCTAGAAAGAACTGGATTCTGAGCATCTTCTGTCATAGCCCAAGGGCTGAATGCGATGCGACCCGGGAGGCTATGAAGATAATCTATTTCTTGGAGGTTGGGTACGAACTCGAGATGGCGGAAGGTGTGAGGGACGAAGACCTCAGGGTACATGGTGATGGGACCCCATGAAATGTACAAAGGCACAGGAAACCTGGTTTTGATGATTGTGCCTAGGAAAAAATCGAGGATGCAGGGTAGATCGAATGTCTCAGGATAGTCGCGAGGCGGCAGACTGAAGTCGACCAGTCCACCAATCCGTGGTACGTGCAGATCTCCAGCCGCGGAGCACTCCAAATCCGCTAGCCACTGAGCATGTACTCTGGCAGTCGCACAAACCAGCTCGCGCCAGTCTGGATGGTTTTTATAATCCATATCCATGTACCAAAAGTACATTGTAAGAATGCCCATGAGTGGCAGGAACGCATGGATTGCGCGAGAAGCGACGATGCGGGCAGCATTCTCGGTACGATAGAAGCGCATGTATCCATAACGATATGGACGAGAAAACTCCTGCATTCCCTGCGGATGTGGAATGCCGGTGATCTTCATCATAGCAAGTAACACTCGCCGCAGCGTGGACTCTAGCTCTTGCCACTCCTGTGCTACATCGGGTGCTACACGCCACCTCCCATCGTCACATTGCACGATGGGAATGGTGGCGCGTTTGTAGTGGAGTCGACCGAAGATGGGACCATACCAGGGGAAACAGGCTGGGATGAACATGATGTAGGGAGTGAGGGGAGACACGTAGGTCGGAGACCAGTAGTTGTTGCCTTTGACCTCGGAAAACTCTGGGGGCGGGGCCTTTTGGGGGTCAGGCATATTGAGGAGATGCTTTGGGTTGCCATTGTACACGGACCAAATGGTGTCCTGGATGCGTGCATGTCCAACTATCCCGAATTCCGTCTGAGAGTCAGACAGCGTTAGGCGGCAGCGACATAATGACAGGCGTGTAGCTCACTGGGACGGTGGGCGCTGTTTTATCCATATTCACGGAGTTCAGAGAGGAGCGCGAGATGTGCAATGAAAAGCGAGGTTCAACGTGACTGCGAAACCGCTAAAGCCAAGACCACGCTGCACGGCGAAAGGCGCCGTTCAACGGGAATGCAAAATCGCTGTGAGAGAAGATGGTTTGGAGCTCGTGAAGACACGCTGCGCGGCGAAAGGCGCCGTTCAACGCGAATTCAAAATCGCTGTGAAAGAAGATGGTTTGGAGCTCGTTAAGACACGCTGCGTGGCGAAAGGCGCCGTTCAACGCGAATGCAAAATAAGATGATTTGGAGCTCGTGAAGACACGCTGCGCGGCGAAAGGCGCTGTTCAACGTGATTTTGAAATCGCTGTTAAGAGGATTATTTGGGGGAGCTCGGCTGAGCGCTGAACGGCGAAAGGCGCTGTTCAACGCGAAGCTGGGATGAAGCGAGAATTGGGATGAAGCGGGAGCTGATCGTTGCACTGCCACGGTATTGCACCGCCACCGCTGCCGCTCAATTTTGGCGTCTTTAAAATTTGATATTTCAAGCACTTGATATCGCTCATTGCAGTTGCAAAATATATTTACATTTATATTTACATTGAATTTACAGTCACAGAGGTATATTACAACGACAGAGCTACATTTCAAGATATATGTGGGTGTTGTTGGCCTACCAATATGCAAATAAGAGAATACTCCAAAAGATTATGCATGAGACAGACCAATAATTTGATCACTTGAGAGTGACTAGCCCGCCTTTCGCATTTCCACCCCGAAACTTGATGGATACGACGATTGCGCCGGCGATAATGACAAACACGAGGAGGAACATGCAGCCCCAGATATACTGGCGTCTTCGGCCCTCAGCTGGTCTGACCTGAACATGAAATGGGTTTCTCATCCGAAAAAAAAAAAGCAGAAACGACGGAGTAAACTCACCTCGTTCATCTCGGCATGTCCTCGAAAGGCGGTGGGTGAGAGGCGCTGCAAACCTTGTTAATCAGACTGTAGAAGCCGGATGGAGCTGCGACCTACTTGGAGTAAAATTTTTATCCCTTTTTGTTCATTGTCGTCCCACCATTGGGAGGACGGGATGCTGGTCGCGAGCGTTGAGGTGTCCAACATGGTGCGTGGATTCAAGGATAAAGCAGCCACCGCTGCCTAAAGCCGCCTTCTTGATGTTCTTTTTAGGTATTTGCCCGCGTCGTTGCAAAATACCTCAAAGTTCTTGGAGCAGGTGGTTATCGTAAGGTGGCGGTAATGGCGTAATTCCATAGAAAACTCGTGGCTGCAAGTCAGGACAACGCACCAGATAGTGCTTGAATGTCGTGCAACGCGAGACGACGGCAGCAATCTTTTGAAGTTGCACAACGAAAGACGTCAGGTCTCAAATGATAAGTATTGCTCTGCGAAAATAGGCCTGGTCCAGACATTCGCAAAAGAAATAGCCTGCACAACATTGGCGTCATCCAGACTGGCACCGCAACGATGCTGCACGGCGGAGGCGTCATGCAGCGGTTGGTATTATGGTAAGAGGGAGTGTGGCCACGTGCTGACAACGACAGCTGCTTACGGCAGCCGCTGGCGGCCGCTCTAAGTAATTCTGCACAACGCCAACGTCGTGCAGACGGTGTTCTGATTCCAGATCTTTCACTTAGTAGAACCTATGGGATATCTCAAACTCTGTCTGGATTCACAGAAAAATACACAAAAAAAAGTGTCCAATGGGTTATACGTCCTCATCATCTGCTTCTGTCGCCTGCTGTTTCCCCTTTCCTTTATTACAGGCGACCAAAAAGGCAAACTGGTCTGAGGAAACACGTAGCGTTTCCAGGACATAGATCGGCCTTTTTATCTTCTGGGATGCGAGCCACTCTTTGTTGTAAAAGATTTCAGGCAAGCCAGACGGCGCAGGAGATGATCCTTCCTCGAGAGTCTGAACTCTATGGCTGCGGTGGGCCCCTCTGCCAGTTTTCAATGCGGGCACAGCGTCGTCGATGATCTGAAGGTAGTTTTTGATGGTATCTGCGCGCCAAGCACACAATTTGACGTAGTACGCTGGTATCACGCCGCACCCAGTATCGAGGGTGCCTTCCTCCTCCGAAGACATGCCGTCCTTCGTTAGATGCTTTAGAAGGTCGAGGAAATATTTCCAAGTCTCGACGTCTTGTTCGAGTCCTTCCAAATCGGCCTCCTTTGTTTCAATCAATACATTGACGCATCTCTGGCGCAGGTCATATTTCTAATCGCGTCATCAGAGCATCGTTTTCAAAGATAACTCGAAAACTTACGCGCGATTTGGAAGAGGTGTTTTTGGTTTTGGAGCGCCGGACCGCTCTAGCAGACTCAACGCGGGCCACGATCTGCGCGTCTGACTCCATTTGGAGTGTAAGTGGGTCACGTCGCGGCCGCCAAATCGCCCACGCCTCTTGGGCTTGTTTGAGTTGGTTATAAAACTCGCCGGCGAGGTATTCATCTGAGACTTCCGGAAGACCCCAACCGTCTTGGGTTTCATCGCGCGCCGCTTGCATGAAATACCTCAACTTTTGGATGATGTCCGCGTTCCAAAGCGACGATTTATACCCCGGTCCGAAGTCGAGGGTAAAGTCGTCGTCGCGAGGCTTGGCAATGCCTTGGTCACAGCGATCGACTTGCTCACTAGTGGCAGGTGTGTACGACGAAAAATCGGCGGCCGTGTCAATAGAGTAGGTCTTGCGCCAGACCGCTCGGATGGCGCGCTGTATATATAAGATATGTTAAACAGCGTTCGAACGATGTCCGGCGTCGTACCTTCCAAAGAAGGTCCTCCTCTCTGGATATCATGGCTTGTTGGGCTTTGATCTCTCTCGCGCGTTTAGAGGGCGCCCGCTTTGTTTTTCCCGGCTTTGACGTTACCGCCATCTGACCCATAACTTCTTTAACAATTCGAGTAATGAGGTCGATGAGTTGGGGATCGTCCAGGTTAACTGATGTGCCTTCCCCCGTTCCTTGGTCATCGCCGCCTCCAGCATGGACGGGTCTCAACAGTGTAGATGGAAGCGGTCTGGCGCTCCCTCGAATGACCTTCACCTGGCGCTGTAGACGGGTTTGTCCACTTCCAAACTTGGGTATCATGACCAGTGGGCCCTGTGGGAAGGACTTCTGCTGGCCATTGGTAGGGCCGCGGGGAGATAGTTTTCTTAATAAAGCGGCGATTTCGTTGGTCTGTGAGTTCTGCATTTGTGTTTATGTTGCCATCCAAAATAAAGGCATAGTGAACTCACAATCGTTTTCTGGGACTGAATCGTGGCCGATGGCGCCTAGAATAATGCAAACATTCAGAGTCCGTTCGGAGATTTCGACCGTTGGAATAAGAAATAAGAAATAAGAAACGGTGATCCGGTCCGGTAGTCAGTCACACTACGTAACATACGTAACACCGATTAAAAAGTTTTCTCTGCGCGTCTCCCAACGCCGCTGCAGCTCGTCTTGCTCACACTATGCCCAAGTCCCCAGCCGGGCACAGTGGGTTAGGCTACCGACATATTGACAACATTACTGTTGATAATCATCCGCCATATCTGCCGCGCGAGGAGGTCCGCGGTAGTGCAAATGCGCAATGGGTTCTCACCGATCTCATCAACCATGGCGAATTTCCTCGAGTCGCATGTCGCAGGTGATGGGAATAAATACAAAGCCCCAGTTCTCAGGGAGCTCACCAACCACCTTAACGACCACATTGTTGTTGGTGGCTTCAAAAAGCAGAATGGAGTGAAACAAAAATTAGCAGAGGTGCGCTATCTTCTCCCATATCTTCTTGGCTTATATCTCGCAGGTCATGGGCATTTATCGGGGTGTCAGCTATCTTAAAACACGCTCTGGCGGCACCTAGGATGACGATTTTGGTGCCAATGTCATCACTCAGACTGAGGCTGACATCTGGGACAGCATTGTTCTCTCGCGGCCTGAGTGCGCACCGTTCCGTAACCAGGGCTGGCTATTGTATCCATTTTTCGAGCGGCTCGACCCTGCAAAACCCAAGGGTGACAGCTCGTACCGACCGCGTATTGGCCTTGTTGGTAATGATGTTGTTCCTGGCGCCGTGTTGCAGACGCCAGCGAGGACACAATCACAGAACTCAGCCTCACCGGTGCCAGCTGCTAACTCTTCGCGCTACAGTCCAGACTGGGATCTCGATCAGCTCTCGCAGGACATGCACCGGCCCGACTCGCTGGACCCAGACATGCAACAGCCTGACTCACAGGGCCCAGACGATGAGAGCAGCTCCCAGCGCGACTTCAACGCCTTGCTTACGCAGGCGAGTTCGAGCATCCCCTCCACCCCATCGACGACTGCTTCGAAAAA